>JAQJVL010001800.1:20000-117500 GCA_035578905.1 Stictocephala bisonia
AGGTAATAACGTCCGTTTTATTCATGATACTTAAATTCATACTACAGTATGTGTGTATTGACCATTGACCAACCCAGCCACCCACTCCTAGACGTAAAGTGGTATTGTTTTGTCAGGAGTGGAACTTTTTTATAATTAACACATTCCTAGATCAGCACTAAGAGTTATTTAAAACAAGCAATGACGTTCTTCTCAGCCTACAGCGTGTTCTAAAATTTATCTATGAATAAATATAGATAGAAGGTAGATATCATTCTGTGTCTCTTTAGAGGAAAATTGCCCCATGCCATTCTAGAGCAATAGAATAATACTCGTTAGTACATAAAACTAATTAACCGTCAGTTACTATATGTACTGGGAATGACTACACAAACAAACAATTGTCTTATCAACTATGTTTGAGGTTTGGTCAATACAATACTGCCTTTATTGCGTTTATAATTATATATTAATTTGTATACTAGATACAATTGTATATTTACATAATTCTATTATAATATGCAACCACTGCCAATATGCTGTGTTAGTATATATTGCTACTGTCTCACCTGTTCTGTTATTTATAAATACAATTAGTGTACATTTTAGTTTTAAAATAATCAAATTATAGAAAAACAAATTTATTTTACTGAACAGTACATTTTATATTAACACGCATTGATACAAATATTCTATACATGTTTGAAGAATTCAATTAGTATATATTTTTATTTACATAAAGATTATAGTAAAATGAGTATATAATTTTTATCTACTAACAAGAATGAGGGCATTGTTGGTTGTATTGTGTGATACAAAAATACTAATGGTATAACAGTTTTATGTAAAACCCTTCCCAACAAAAATATTTCCACAGCATTAATCTCATAGATGATAAAATTAATAACACAATAATACAATCCACACGTTACAACAGTTCTGGAAAGTTTTACTTCTGTCCAGTTTATTCTTCTTTTTTTCAAAATACCCCTTATGTATTTTATAGTAATACTAGCTGGGCCCGCCCACTTCACCGGTCATAATATTGAGTTTGAAGACTTGCAATAAAAATATATGTAAACATTCCAACAAATTTAGGAACATTTCAAAAATTACTTGAAGTGGAATCAAACTAAATACTTTGTTTTTGAAAAATGATTAATTATTTAAACTAAAATCTAATTTAAAACAGCTGATCTTATATATAATTTACTACAGTACTCAAATATTTTTGACTTTAAAATTTTAACCAACCATAATTTTACTAAATTCGTTTTCATAAAAAAGCTAATAGTCAATTAAATCAATTAATTAATATAGCTCCATAATAATACCATGGACATTGTTTAGACCAGTGGGACGGAGTCCCAAGGTTAGAGAGGACAGTACTTTATTAGTGAGCCTCCAGAGGCCAAGAAAAACGTATGTAAAAAATTTAAATTCAATTAAACGTATACTTTTGAAGAAATATTGATGAGTGGTTAATTGCTTTTATATATATGAATTAAATTGTCAATTTTCCGGTTAAAATCTGTTTGTTCTCTTAGATAATAAAGTTCCAAAGTCTAGACAAATCTGTAAGTCTACTTTTAGAGGGCACAAAGTACTATATTTAACTCAATGAATAAACTATTGTGTTTCTCGCCATGTTTAGCCATGTTCCATGATCTGGCTATTCATGCTTAAAACTAAATTTCTAATTTTCCGATTGAAAACAGTTTGTTCTTCTAGATAACAACGTTTTATAGTCTAGAAAAATCTGTGTCTACTCTTAGAGGCCGTAAATTAGCCAATTTGATTTACACGCACAAATTGAAAATCTAGCTCTACCTAAGGATGAAGGATGGTAGATAGAGCAAAAAGTGATAGGACCAAAGTTGTAGATCGTCTCAAATCAGGTACAGAAAATTGTGTTAGTTTTGCTGTAGAACCGTTCATTTAGCCGCTACAGTCCAATTAGAGAAACGCTGTTTTTTGGCATTTAACATTTTTGGCACTAAAAGGCTGCTATCTTCAATTTACTATGAATTTTTTTAAATCCCTTCTTATTGCACATCTTCAACATATGATTTTTGACTCTTAGGCCCTACAACATTTCAGCCTCGTGAGCTTAGTGCTTTTTTAGTTACAGCGATGAGTGAATGAGTCAGTGGTATTTGCCTTTATATAGTAATATATATAACTTAAATTTAGTAATGTTCGATACTGTCCAAGACCATACAAATCATTTATTAATCAAGTTTCTAACGTTTTTTTTATTTAAAAATTGTTTTGTAGAAAATATAAATAGGTAATTTTTCAAACACGTGTTCATAAAATATGTCTAATAGTTAAAAGTACATTTACTTAGTTCTGAACACAAACGCTCTGCTCCCAGTAATGTTATCATACATAATACACTTACTCAAATACATAATTTGTTGTAATAATTGTTATATAAATACATAACAGTAAAAGAAGCCTTCTAATTTATTTTCCACTGTATTTGAAAAGTTAAATTATAATTCATATACTATAACACTATAATGTACTTTCATATTAACTGAAAATTATTATTAAACACACAAATTTTTATACAACATATGTTATTGTTAAGTGTAGTATGTACATTATAAATATTATATTAATTTTACTATTTTGAAGGATACATTAACTGACTGAAAAATTATAAAAATAATACATTAATAAAAAAATATCCCATTAAAATATATAAACACATTTTGAATATTGTCTAATCATTACAAGTTACTACATTATATGTTCTCATTTAAAGCTGGAAAGTCAATACATACATTATCCTCAACTATTCAAAACAATTTAAATATACAATGTAAACTTTTGAAAATAAGCAATAATTTGATTGTTACTTAAAATAGATAAATATGTACTCTACTTTTTCTTTGTAATGTGTTTATCACGTTAAAGTTTTAATAATACTTCGGGATAAAATAATTTGGGAAAAAAGATTAAGGACATTTTTTGTAGATATTTGCTGTTTGTTTGTTCATACGATTACTACAATAAAGGAATTTTTGTATTCTACCTTGTCTGTAATATATATTTTATTTTTTTATTTATTTATTTTTGTTGTTGTTGTAATTTTGGTGTATTTTATTGGAGCTATATACTATGGAACGTTATAATGTATGGTCAGTCATAGTTATGCGAATAACTTTAATTATTAGTTGTTCATTTTTAAAGCTCTTCTTTTTTGAAATTATATAATTTTTCGAAAGAACTTCTGTATTCCAATAATTTAAAGTTTTATTTAATAAGTCCTTTCGTTGTCAAAGACAACATAATTAGTAGTCGTCCTTTAGCAACACCTATAATATTTCCTATTCACTTTAACATAGTCATAACTTTTACATTTGGTAGTATGAATGTTATTTATTACATTGACAGTTTCACAGTGGAACAATTCGTTAAAACAGTGGAAAGTATAAAGGTAGGGTCCCATTCAAAGTCAGCCTACAACAACTCAGATAACTCCAGAGAGACAACTTCAATATTGCTATATTTGCAGGTCATGCCATTGTTCATCTTGGAACAGTTTTGAGAACATTCGAAACGATTTTTTTATTTGATGTATTCTTGATTCTATTTAGTAACTTGTTGATTCTATATCGTCTCTTGTTTCTATTTAATTCAGTATTTTGTATGTATCTAGTTGTATTTGATGTATTCTTGATTCTATTTAGCAACTTGTTGGTTACATATCGCCATTTGTTTCTATTTACTTCAGTATTTTGTATGTGTCTAGTTGTATTTGATGTATTCTTGATTCTATTTAGCAACTTGTTGGTTCCATATTGCCACTTGTTTCTATTTACTTCAGTATTTTGTATGTATCTAGTTGTATTTGATGTATTCTTGATTCTATTTAGTAACTTGTTGATTCTATATCGTCACTTGTTTCTTTTTACTTCAGTATTTTGTATGTATCTAGTTGTATTTGAAGTGCTCTTGTTTCTATTTAGTAACTTGTTGATTCCATATCACCATTTGTTTCTATTTAATTCCGTATTTTGTATGTATCTAGTTGTATTTGATGACGTATTCTTGATTGTAATTAGCAACTTGTTGATTCTATATCGTCACTTTTTTCTATTTACTTCAGTATTTTTTTTGTGTGTGTATATAATTGTATTTTATTTACATTTTACCATTTATAGTTGTCTTACAGAACATAATTAAATAGTGTGTATTATGAAAAAATAAATAAAGAAATAATCTTTCTGCTTTAATGATTTACCCTTCAATTCTAATATATGTTCTCTTTTGTTTAATATACTTCTTATTTTCTTCTTCATTAAACCCATACATACTCTCGATGATTTAGTAGTAATTTTATTAAACACTGCTAGTAAAATATTTTATAAAAAATATATTATTGTAAACACATGGTTATAACGAATACCAAATAGCAATATAATTGAAAGCTCTCATTAAATATATCATTACTAAAGTGATCCTTACAACAATTCCTTTAGCGTAATTTACGATTACTTTATATTGTAATGTAGTAGCTGAAAATTATGAACGGCATTTTACATGTTAACCAGATGGCATATATTATTACTATACTAACAATTGTTTACTAATAATTAAATGTTTAAAAATAGCAATATATTTTTGAACTTTCATCCTAACTCGACCTTATGACTTCTCTTTAGTTCAAATTGAAATCGGAAATATCAATACTAGTGTTGTGAGAAAATACAAATAAATGTGGGTATATATTTGTATAATTGTTAATGAGATATAATCAAGCTCAGGTCCATTTTAGTATTTATACCCATTACATTATTTATTATTATAAGATTTCTTAGTTTGAATAAAGCATATAACACTAATGCATAATTATGTACTAACACTACTATTATCAAAAGAAGTAACAAGTAAATAACTTGTATCGGTTTTAAGTGTAAGTTAACGGATTGATTAAGTTGGTTAAAACAAGCAGCGCATAAAAAAATGCAGAAATATCTAAAGTAAATGTACTTTTAGATTATCTAAGAGTATAGCAATATTTTTAACTAATTAAACCTTTCTCTAAGTTTTAAGTTTCACTACTCAACGAACGAAGGATTTTGAGTTATAAGGCTACAGGGACGTTAATGCCAAGTTGAAGCCTCTTACAACGACGTAAATGACAATTTGTTGGCTGTAAACACTTGTTTATTGACTGGGGAAGTCCTCGACAGTTGTGTATTTTGGGTTGGACCCTTCTCCTGAATGTCGGTTGAGACGACCCTTAGCAGTGATGTCAGGCCTTGCAGTGAGTGCACAATAAAAATTTAACTGTAATATATCCGTGAATAATCGTTTTTATTTCTGAGCTAAGGTTACTGTTATTGAAGCTGTGTTTCAACTTCACCTCATTCCAGTCACGTATCAATGTTATAAAATATGAACATTACGAATATTAATTATGTTAAATAAGGAAAGCAATTCAAACAATTTGTTATATTATTTAGGCTGACCCTTATAAATAATTTTGTTTGGTATAAATAAAAATATCAGAATTTTAGGTTTAAAGTTTTTTTTTCTTACTAGTCAATAGATATACACAAAAATATTTGATTTTCCTAACTCTATAACATGTTAGGATACCCCTGTACGTGTAAGGGTGGGTCCTTACATATACAGGAGTATTGATTGACCCACCCTTACATGTACAGGGGTATTGATTGACCCACCCTTACACGTACAGGGGTATCCTAACTTATTATAGAGTTAGGAAAATCAAATATTTTTGTGTATATCTATTGACTAGTAAGAAAAAAAACTTTAAACCTAAAATTCTGATATTTTTACTTATACAAAACAAAATTATTTATAAGGGTCAGCCTAAATAATATAACAAATTGTTTGAACGTGTAAGGGTGGGTGGGTGGGTCAATACCACTGTGCGTGTAAGGGTGGGCAGGTGAGTGGATACCACTGTATTTGGCCACTAATATCAAACACCTCTCTGCACACACACCTCAGCACTCTGCTCTCTGATCTAAACTGAAGGGGTATATAATGGTATGTTGTTATTATTTATGTTACATTTAATTTTGTTGTAATAATTAATAGTTTTTTTGTTTTTAATGGGTGGTTCTTAATATTTTACAGGTCTGGACAACATATTTTTTTAATATTTTAAAGCTATTAGAAAATACATTTTACCAGGTTATACTGCTTTGTGTAATACACTTTTATAAACAATGTCTTCTACCACCATATTCTTGGTTACCGAAAATATCTGCCAGAGGGTGTTAAGGAGGAAACAGATCCGGCAGCCAGAGTGTCTTGGCCAGCTTATTGTGTGATCTGTCTATGTCTGGACCCAGATTTAGGGACCTTTATATATCCCTTACTCACACGAATTTCAAAAAACTGCCTTCTTTTGGAGAGATATCTTAATAATACAACTAGTTGTTACTTATGTGACTATCAACTATATTTAAAGTGGTCTAATATAAAACCTTATGTGAATAACGTATGAACTAAACAAAAAGGTTAAATACAGTATTTCGCACATAAATGTTTTAAAATATTTAAATTTAACTATAAGTTTATAATGCTACTATACTTCTCTTTAAAACAATGCCCTTAAAACGGTTAATGCCATAGAACACTTATTTAATATCAAGGGATTTATTTGTTCATACTGTCTCATTTTATGTTTTGTTTTATATTATTTACATGTTGTCAAGTCCATTTTTTAACTCGAATATGTCATTCATTACTATCGTGACATATACATATAAATCATTTTAGAAAACCAAGAAAATAAATTGTAGTATTTTTAATTTATTTAACTTCAAAACGTATATAAGCGGTTTTGTATTATTTTACACCTTGTTCAATGTGTATTTGAAATAAACAAATAATTAAGTTGGCGACACTAACAATATCTAAAAATCATTATTATAATTATTATATTTAATACATTTTAATGTATGTCTACTAACAATTCAAGGCTTGTACAAATGTATAGTGTGGGCTACCGTTTGATTGAGAGACACTTTCGTTAAATAAGAGAGCGGTCAAAATAGAAAAAAATCTTTTTTTTACTCGCTGAAAACTGTAGCAGGAAATATATTGAGAATAGACCTCGTTATAAGGAAGGTATAAGCATCATATGCCTCTACCTTGTCGATATAATATATAATTTAGTGATACAACATGGACTGTATTATTGTTAGAACACAAAACATAAGACAAATATAACTAAGGTATTTCAATCTAATATAAGACAATTACATTGAAAAAATTAAAAGCAGATTCATGATACTTGAAGAGTTCCTAATTTAATAAATATTTTTTAATTAATGGAAATAATGAAACAATCAAATAAAGTTAAAACTTTACTTTAATCGATTACAATATAATTATTTTCAATCATTCCACCCCTCCACGCAGGAATTGTGCTAACATTACAAGGAAAATTTCATAATCAAAACAAACATTAGAGTGTTAATCCTAAACCGTACAGTATTATTACATAAAAATTTAATATAATCTGTATTTTACAATTTATTAGTTGATTAAATATTTTAGTAAACAAACTAAACCTTTTTCTAGGTTTTCAGATCAAGTTTTATTACTCAACGAACGAACTGTATTTGAGTAATGAAACTGCAAGAACGTCAATGCCAGTTTGATGGCTGTAAACACTTGTTTATTGATTGCGGAAGTCTTTCGACAAACTATGAACAATACACTTAAATTTATCGGTATTTAAAAGACTCAGGTACATGTTAATAGAATTAAAATATTTCAATGTACAATATCTTACTGTGTTTTGTTATTAAAATATTTGATTTACATTTTAATCACAAATATGGATTAAAATCTTATTAAGTAACTTATATTCTTTTAAAAAAAATTGTTAATAAATTTAATTAATTAATATAGTTGAAATAAGAAGGTCAACTTGTTCTTTAATCAGCACTTAATGTAATAAATGTAATTTGATATTTAAGTGAGAATTAACATTCATAAAGCATTAAACTCTATTTTTTTAATCCATTGTAGTCAATACCACGTATATTTTATACATAAAATCCATTTCACACAAGCATTTGATTTTGGAGGGTAAATTACCTATTTTCATAATTACTCTATCTAATTAAAAAAGGTCACACGAACTTCGAACTAGGATGTTATTTTTTATGAAATAAAATATTTTACAAAATATTCCTGTATTATGACTACATAATAATAGTTCAGAAACCGGTTCCAATTAAATCAGGTTTGCTTTGTTTGTCATAATCATACAGTATGAATTATTAAATGTTCATGTTTTTCCTATACAAATTAAGAGTAGTTATAAAATAAAACCAATAAATCCTGCTATAAAACCTATCATTATATCACTGACATATTTTAATTAAGATTTCCAAAAATATTCCGGACCTTGATATTATGTTTTGAACATACTAATAATAATATTTATAACAATATCTAGACTTTTTTAGTAAATGTCATTACCTATAAAATATATAATTATTTTAATTACGTAACATTATTGTTGAATACATCGCTAAAACCGTGTAAAATATAAATTATATAAACAATAGTGAATAAACCAGCACATATGTTTAGGAGGCCAGTTGGTTAAGCAATAATGTCTATTTCAACATTTTTTAAACGAGTTGATATAGATCAACACCATCCTCTCAGGGATGGTACAACCATATTAAGAATTAATTTCTTATATATTTCAAAACGTATATTTTCTCTAAAAAGGGGGGGGGTTAGGGTGTCTCAACGTTTTTAAAGCCATTTTAAAGACCCTTAATTTTAAAGGTTTTAATATAAAAAGAAGATTGTTGAAAACTTGGCATCGCTATCATGAAACCTATAAAAATGGTAGTTCTGTTAATTTGTACTCACATGCTACAGCAATACGTGTTTGCTTAAAGATTATCTCTCGTCTTATATCAAGCTGATGATTATTAGAAGTATACAGTTAAATATAATAGTTTTTTTTTTTTCATAAAAACATGGCATTTTTTAAGAATGCCATGTTTTTATCTGAAAACTAGATTCCCTGATAAGAATCTAGTTTTCAGTGTGTTGCTTTTATACTGATAGTCATATAAGCAGAATACAAGGTAAACAATAATAAAAAAACCTCTTATAGTGTTGAACATGAAATTTGTTGTCTATTTCATGTTCATTTATACAATTCATGTATGAAATGGATACTTTTGACTGAAATCTAGTTGAATAAATAATTAGAATTAAAGCAATGGATTGATAAAAATTCAATGGATTTCTATCAAATATCTGAAATCGTGAAAGCTTTTTGAGTAAAACCAGAGATCCGAAGGTTTTACACTACAAAAATACTTGTGCTACGGTATGAGCAGTTGCGTAAACAGTTCCCATTATTGTCACAGTTATTACGTTATTGTCACGGTTACTGCGTTGTTGTCACGGTTATTACGTTGTTATCTCGGACCTTAAGTACCCATGAGGAGGATTGTCACGACCCATACATACACCCTGGATACTTCATTACGTCACTCTCATTTCTTTTGTCGTAGTATACTTCATCCGATTGTCAATGTTTAAGAAAATGAACTTATTACTATTCATCGATACCATTGATTTACTTATTGTAAGATATAAGGAATCTCTCAATTAATACATTATGCTAAATTATTATAATTGAATTGAGTACAACATATAATTATACATGATTTAAATTTAGGTTTTTTATTCAGTGACCAATTTAAATGTAAGCCGTCAAGTGGCTGAAATAACCTTGAATCCCAAACGACACTTGAAATGAGGGTTAAAAATCTAAGTGTGGTTTTCGATAAATATATTGATTTTGTAGTAAACGTGAAATATTAGAGAATAGATAGCAATAAAAAAACTTCGTAACAAAAAGCAAAAGGTGTGTTTAAGCATAATTTAAACCTTTATACTGTTACAAAATAAATTTATCAGTTATATTACAGCAAACAGTTAAAAACTGCAAGATGGAAGAGCATTTGTTTTCCACATCAGCAGAGGTTAGCAGAGGGTGAAAACAAGCTAAACATATTTCCTGTCCATTACTGTAAGGGGGTAGGCTAACCCCTAAACCATGTTACACGTATTAATATTTCTTAACACGAGCCGTGGGTTAAGTCAATATAATTATTACACTAAGTTATGCTTCATAAAAGATCCGATGGTACAAATTAGTTATATTAGACGTTTATATTACCATAAATTCCGTCAAGTGGCCCAAGACGTAGTCAGATGGCAACAGGTTTCGACTACTTCATGTAATCCATCTTCAAGCCGAAAATATATAAAATATTTATTCCTGTGAGGCCATCATAAGTCTTGAAAAATACATTTTCTTCAATCAATATGCATAAAAATATAATCTGGCAACAGTTACCTTATTAGTTAATCTATTAGACTTATGATGACCTCACAAGAATAAATATTTTATGTATTTTTGGCTTGAAAATGATTACATGAAGTAGTCGAAACCGGTCGCCATCTGACGACGTCTTGGGCCACTTGACAGAATTTAGGGTAATATAAACCTCTAATATAATTAGACAGTGGTCCGGAGGCAATACATTATGAAAACAAATTAGTTAGTTGAATAAAACTATCTAATAAATACAATAGTGGATAAATACAATAATAAATAATGTAGTGGAACAAGGTTTTACAAAAGACCAGGCGAGCCGGTGGCCAAGCGTTAAGGCGTCAGAACTTTGGGCTTGGGTTAGAGATAACGCTTGTTCGAGTCCGGCCTAGTCTGGAAGTATTTATGAATAATGACCACCTTGTACTGTATGCAGATGATTGTCAGCTAAACTTGTTATACGAGCCTGTCTCAATTAAGGAGGCCTTCATGCTAATTAATTCGGATCTTGAAAGCATTACCACCTGGTCCATAAACTATAGCCTAAAACTCAATATAGACAAGTTTACCGTTCTCCATTTTTCCCCACAGACTCTGGTGCAGTCCCTTAGCTCAAGGGGCATTGCGATCATGCTCAGTGGTGTAAGCTTGGCTGTAAGCGGCAAAGTCAAAACTCTCGATGTCGTGCTAGACAATGACCTGACTTTCATTGAGCATGTCACTTACTCTGCACAATGTGCACTGGGTAGGCTGAGAGGTCTGTACCGTTTTAGAGATCTGCTACCAGAATCCGCTATGTTTCACATTATGCAGTCACTTATTTTGTCAGTATTTTCTACTGCTACCCTGCATACGGTAACAAAATCTCCTGTGGAGACATAGAGCGAATTCAAAAGCTTCAAAACTCTGCAATCTGTTTCATTTTCAATTTGAGACGTTTTAATCATGTTTATCCTTTTCGGGAGGCTGTTGGTTTACTGCCAATGGAGACCGTATGCAGGATTCTAACTAGCTGCATGATTCACAAGGTACTGTCACACAGTGAGCCACAGTACTTAAGCGAAAGGCTGTTGTATCGGGAAGAGGTCTCGCAGCGTAGTACACGCCATGCAAATTTACTCCATTTCCTTAAGGTCCGTTTAGAAGTTGGGAAACAGAGTTTTTCTTATTTCGGCCCTAAGATGTACAATGGCCTCCCCCCAGCCATCAAATCATGTACTATACGCTCATTTAAGAGTAAAATTAAGGAGCTTTTCGTACCCCAATAGTATATTGTAATTTTAAGTTTCTGTGTTTCTTCATGAAACTATATGTATATATATACTTTAATCTTAACTTGCACTGTTAGTTTTTAATATTTATTTCTTAGTATTAAGGCCATTGACTTGAGTTGTTCTGTAAAACAGTTATGAACTGAGAAACGCTTGTAAATAAAGTCATTTTTATTTATTTATTTACTTGTTTACCCCCTTACTCAGTCTGACTAAGTTCCTCGCACAGATCAATAGTCTATAAGGAATGGGCAGAGTAAGGTTAAAAAAAGTACTTAAAAAAAGTAATATTTTTTTTTAAAAAAATAATATTCCTCTACTTAAAAAAAGTAATATTCCTGTATGGGATCGGTCTTATAACTTTAATAATGGACCATGCAAAGTGTAGTACAATGCAGTTCCGATGAGTGGGCTTTCTTTTGCGTCTTAAGAAATTCAGCTCTCTTACTTTCACTATACCAAGTTATTTTGGTTCTGTTCTGTCTACTTTATGAATAATTTTCAAATATCAGATTTTTCTTTTGATTTTGTTTTATTATTTCTTATATCACTTCGTGTTAAACACGCTGTTTTATGTATCTTAAATTATACAGATTCATTTATTCATATCAAGTTTGGCCCTTCTTTGGTGTTCATTACATTCCAAAACTTTCTTTATATACCTAGTGGGTTCCCACAACAAATTTGATAAACATTACAAATATATTATATAATATCACTAATTTACTCGTGTTGAACTATATAAACTTAAATTTTTAGCGCTGCTCATGTTCTTAGGTGGCTCGCAGTAGATCTATGTATCTGGATTTAAAAAAATTGGAAGGGGTAGTAAAGTCATTGATGGCCTTAAAAATGTGTGTATATATTTTTAAATTATTTAAAATTTATTATAAAAACATGGCTCTAAAAACAATGTTATTATAAAAAGTACATTTCTAGTTGGAACAGATTTAATTTAACTTTCCTCTATACAAATAAATTATTTACCGTCCTTTTCAGCCGTCTCTATAACATTATCTGGCAAATGTAGTTACTAATTTAAAATAAATAACCTTAGAGAATTTTAAGAAAACAATTCTCGCACACTTTGGTAACTTTTATTTACTATAGTGTTATTAAAATTCCATTACCTGAAATATAGTTTTATGTATCTTATAATTTTACTCAATCTACTGATATAAATATATTTTTATGTGTTCAAAGATTTGCTTGATTTAGTTATAATTTTTTTCAATTTCCTACAATTCTTATTTAATACTTTAGACTGATGAAATACTCTTAAATGTATACGACCTTCGGCTTTACACTGATTATTTGTTTCCCTGACTTAACATTATTATTGCTTACAAATTACCTCATAATAATAAAATATAGAGATTAACATCAGTATACGTCTAGATTTCTAAATAGGTTTATTCATGAAACACTCAGTACAACCATGGCTCAAACTCAGTGCTGCATTGATTTCAAGAATAGTATTTAATCGATGTGTATAGTTCCCTTTCTCATTGCCTTTACTAGCATATCTCTAAACTTTTCTGTAAACTGCAATATATATATATACGGCTTTTTCTTATGATTGGGAGGGCCAGGCTTCAATACCTGGTGACGGCCACTAAGCCATAAGGCCCCAGGCTTATTGCGCACCCTCCTTTTTAGGACTTCAAATTTCATCCAATCCAAGATCCTTGGAGAACCTTGAGATTGCCTTGATGAGGTGTTTCTGTGCTACATCTTGCACACGTTCTTATACGCCGTCCAAGGTGAGAGCCCGCTTCCTAGCTAGGGTCGGGCAGTGGAAGAGGATGTGCCGTCAAAATCCTTCCTCCGCTACACATTTTCTACACAAGAGAATGGGGTTGGAAACCTCATCTTGTTCATGTGTGCTCGAAACTTCCAGTTTCCAGTTACCAACCACCCTTTAGAGTTGTGATCTTGCAAGATAAATAGCTTCAACCGTATTGGAGTACGATGACCTTCTTCGATTGCCTGTTACATGGCGTTGCCTCCTAGGTCTCCTGGTGCTTGCCAACAAGCCATGTAGAGGCAACCCTCTTGGTGAGGTTGTAAGCAATCCTACATGCTGGCACTGTGCCAATGAGAGATTCCTCAGCGCCTCTCTTGGTACATTGGTCTGCCCTCTCGTTTTCCAGTACCCAGGTGTGACCTGGCACCCATGATGGATTACACTATTGGAACGCGCCAGCGTTTTAAGAATCCTGTGACAGTCCCAAAAAAGACTTGAGGTGAAGTCAACAGACGCAAGTGACCGTAGTGCCGCTTGGCTGTCTGAGTTCAGATATATTGTTTTGCTCGTAAGGACAAAATCGATGGCAGCCACTTCTACCTGCAAAACCGTAAAAGACCCCGCAACCAGACCCAAGGACGGTTCGTGAGCCATCTGTGTACCAAGTGATCGTGTTCTTCATTGCAATTAATTCATCTTGTTTCCAATCTTTTCTATCACCAATAACACCAAACACGATAGGGTTTGACAAAGTCAGTTTGTCTAGGCATCCTATTCAAATACATCTCTAGAATGTCCGATTTTAGGATTCCAGAGATATCGGCAATTTTACTGGTATGGTATAGCTTACTATCATCCACTGGTCTGTATGCCACCAGCACCATGATACAAATTTCAAGTGGGATAGACTTAGCAGCACCTCGATTGCAGCGGTGCCCTTAATGACCTTAAATGACCCAAAGATTCCCGAACAAGCCAACCACTGCTCTTTGGATAAGGCTTTTGCTGCAGTGACTTCTTGAACCTTGGGTCACCAGGTAATGACTCAATATATAAGCATCGATCTGAAAACCTTCATATAAATCCAGTGTACCAACTGAGGGTTCAGTCCCCACGTGAATCCAAAGTTACATCCCAGCCTCATCAATGTGGTCAGAGAGTGGTCTATGGCATGGGTGAGGTGTCTATTCCAGGTAAGTTTGTCATCCTGCCATTCACCCAGATACTTAACTCCCTTAGACATCTGGACACAGTTGCCAAACATTCTTGGTATTCTGACAACATCCACGTTTTTCTTTTTTTTTTCGTTTTATAAGTGAATGGTACCATAACAGTCTTACCGGGGTGAAAATAGAGCCCTTCTGCTATGCACACGTATCCGCCATGGAAAATTCCCTTCCACATAAGGTCGAGGCATGTATCCATATATTTATCTCTTATTAGGATCATTTTGTCATCAGCGTAACCCTGAGCGTAAACTTCATGCTTTTTGAGTGCCGTGAGTGGATAATCCACGACCACGTTCCACAAAAAGGGTGATAAGATGCCCCTCTGTGGACACCCTCTTCACGCTCTTACCTCTGTTATCGTCCCATACAAGGAAGCTTGGGCTCTGCAGGTGCTGATCATGTTGCTAACCCAGCGTAAAACCTTGCTCCTGGACACCAACTTTGTCATAATCTAGGAAATCCTCTTATTATTAAAAGCTCCTTCGATATCCAGGAATACTGTTAAAGCAGCCTCCTTAAGGAAAATTGCCTGTTCAATCCCGTGAAAAATACATGTAAAGCAGTCTCATAGGATCTGCCGACTTAGTAGGCACGTTGGTTGGGATGCATAGGTTGACTACTTGCTACCCCAGCTCTAAAATGCTTGTTTAGCACCTTCTCTGTGATCTTTCCGAGAAAAGATGAAAGCCTTTGCTATATTGTAGGAGGTTTTCTCAGGTTTCGGGATGAAAATAAACCTGGAGACCTTCCATGATAGTGGTATAACATCTATGGATAGGATTGTTCTAAAGAATCACGACAGCCAGAGTATCAAAATTTCTTCACAATTTTGCAGCAAGGCAGGAAATATGCAGTCACAACCAGGGGATTTGAAGGCTTGAAAAGACTTCATTGCACATTGTACTCCCTATTTTGTAAATATATATCTAGCATAGCGTCAATCTTCCTGAGAGGCCCGGGGGATTAAAGTCCCCCTTCTTTCCGCAGGGTCGTTCTGATAGCTGCTATAATCTAGGTAAAGCCAGGAAAGAGACCATTGATTAAAACCTCAAGTGTCTCTTCTGGGATGTTTGTTTGGAAGCCATCTTCTTTACAGACTTGAAAATACATTATGAGGCATTTCCATGGACAATGGAATTACCAGCCAAGATCTTGTAGATTTTAGAACAATCTGGAACAAAGTCAATGTCTCTGCAAAAGTTCCTCCTCTTGACTTTGTGGATTGCTCTGTTGTAGTCACCGAGGGCCCTCGAGTACCTATTCCAGTTACTCGTACGTTTGCAAACATTGTGATGTCTTCGGATGGTTTTTCTCAAGGCTTCAAGCTCTCAATTCCACCAATAGGCATTCTTAATAGACTATATCTCCGTCTCTGGAAATGCTTTGAAGTAAGATGTCTCGATAGCTGATTTTATTATGTTAGCTATACCATCTACATTTTCACCACACCCTAGGTCAGAACGGTCTAACCGAGCTTTCAACTCTTCCAGGCATATAGCCCAGCCAGTTCTACAAGGATTTCTTACCAGCACCTCAATGGGCGCTGATCTAATCGAAAATGCGATGTAGTTGTGATCCAACATAGTTATCCGATGTTTGTTCAGCCGTATACCTGGAACAAAGACCGGTCAGCTTTAGAAATATGATGTTCCTTCTGATGATACACGCTCTAGTGTTATTGGAATTAACATCATACACCAAATTACCATTAGCAGTTTCGAGCTCCATCACTCTCCACCCAACAAGCCATGGCTCCTGGATCACGGCCACTCTTACGTCGTCGGAGAGTATCTTCTGGCAGAGCGTGGCTGTGGCCACTATTGAGTGAGTGATATTGAGTGATGGAGTTCAATATGTAACACTGACATTACTTCCATGGGGGCTTGAACCCCCCTTAGACTTGAATATTATCCTCTCCAGACCCAGAAAGGGCCGCATCGAGAGAGCATTCAGTCTCCTAAGGGAGTTCTCATCAATCATGATCACTAGGAATAGGCTATTGGGGTTTTAGTGCTCCCAACAATCACCCAGTGATCAGTGTTCAGTTCATTCTACTTCTTAAGGCCATAAAGGACCACAGCGTATTTACAGTGCAAGTTGTTTTTGGAACGAACATTGTCAGTTTCACCATCTTAACAGGGTTCTTGGCCAGTCTAATCTTCAGTTTTACTTCATCGAAAGGGACCATAGCTGAGACCTGGGCTTCTAGCCATTCTCTGATAAAAGCATTGACGAAAACAACCATGAACACTCCAGCCTTAAAATGGCAACTTGTGAGGTTGACGTTTGTTCCCTTAAGCATCAGCTGTCTTTTACATAAGCTATCTGCTGCTTCATGAGAAACTGTTTCGGGTGCTCTTGCCTGACAACGGCCAGCTTCTCCACATGCAACTTCTCAGCAAAGGTCTCACCTTGCCGCTTAGCCCTCTGGTTCTCACCTCCAAGTTTTTCCAGTGTCAGTTGCGAACGCGACCTCTTCACACCGGGAATCTTTGAAGGCGACAGAGATAAGGACTGCTGGTTAGTTTCGGAGGCTACTACCCGTGAGTAGACTGTTTTGACATTTTGCCCCTAGAGTTGCCAGATGTACTTGACGGCTTGTTCCTCACACCATGCTTTTCCTCCTTCACACCGTGCTTTTTTCAAGCTCGTCACCTCTCCTCCTTCGAAAGGATTATCTCATCTCTGGCAAAGACCTCCTCTTTCCGAGGTAGTCGGAGTTGGCCTCGGGGAATCCTTTTCTTAGGTGCACCACTCGTATTCAACTTCTGGGGATTTCTTTGAGAACTCTCGTCCCCAGACCAAATCAGCGCATCCTCCTTTCCTGCAGGCAGAGCCATCGCATGAGAGGACATGCTACGGTTCCCCATGAGCAAGCCTTCGGGAGTTACTCCACCTGTCAACAAATCAATTAATTGTATCAGTTTCAACTTCCATACAATTTCCACGAGTACAGGGTTTTTAAGGTCCATCCACACCAGTGATCCAAATGGGGGATAAGGGTACTTACGACTAAATGTACCCAGGTTCCCAGAAGGCTCCTTTCATGACACTATACAACCCTGGTTACACTCAGCCCTCAACATGGGTCGCTTAACACCCTGGCTTCGGCTTCGCAGTGAACAAACCAAATGACCGATATGGCACGAGTTCCGCCAATGTACTTTTTTGACGTAACTGGTGCCATTACTGGTAGCGCTGCTTACCACTATCAGATATCCATTTTCAGGGCTCTAGCCTAGATCTGCCAGGATTAGAGGATAACAGGGTCACCACATGAGGGATGCAGAAATATCAGCTGCAAAATCGCAGGAGATCGACTGGGTGCAGGACTACATATAACGCCTATAATAAATACATACTAACGCCATAAGGAACGTTAAATTTGGCACAAATATTTAAGCATATTCCTGTATTTCCTACACCTGATGTCAGTATTTTTTTCAATTTTCAAAATCAATATTTTTAATGTGTTCATTCACAATATTTTATAAGTGCTTAAGCACTTATTAACAATAAAACCCAAATATTTTAATATTTTAATTAATATCAACGCATATTACAACTTAATAGTTGCCTCATTTTTTTTAATTTACTATTTAAATTAATAAATGCAAGTTTATTGCAGTTTAAGAGCTAAAAATAGTACGGTGGTGGGAGGAAGGGTGGGTCAGTACCACTGAGCTTGTATGGGTGGGTGGGTGGGTCAGTACCACTGAGCCAGTATGGGTGGGTGGGTGGGTCAGTACCACTGAGCTTGTATGGATGAGTGGGTGGGTCAGTACCACTGAGCCTGTATGGGTGGGCGGGTGGGTCAGTACCACTGAGCCTGTATGGGTTGGCGGGTGGGTCAGTACCACTGAGCCTGTATGGGTGGGCGGGTGGGGATGTTTAACATATTATCATATACATTCATTTTTTAAATATGGAGAGCCATTGCCGGTGTGATGGCTCAGTGGCCAAGGTTTTGGAATGCGGAGGGCATGTTCCAAGGTTCTAATCCCTACTGAGCCAATGGTCGGTACTTCACTCGTTGAATAATGTTCACGCACAGGCCTGTAGGCCCATGTGACTAGCGAAGGAATTTTTTTTAAATTAAATTTCTGTAAAAAGTCTTTGGCAGTGTTTTTTTTTTTCTTGTGGATCGAAATATGATAACATCGTGATAAAAGTGTAGATAAGTGGTCTGTCGTCACTTGCAAGCTATACATAACAAGTGATATATAGGCAAAAATAAAACAGAAAATTTCTTTATTTGTAAAAAATAAAATTTAAAAACAGGTGAAGTTAGGGCTTTATAGCCTTTTCTTACACTTAACCTTAAATATCTAACTAAAATAAACAATTCTATTATGCAGTTTTAACCTTTAAAAAATATTTAATTATACATACTTCAGATCTATTTGAACATACACTCACACAATCATACCCCCCCCCCGCCCTACTATCCGGCAGCAAGGTCCGCGACTCAGGATGAGCCAACTGTAGCCATCAGCTCCATAAAATATTGTTTTAATGACGCCATAAACCAGGGTTGGCTGGAAATGGAAATTATGTTGACAGGAAGGGAATTCCAAAGGCGGCAAGCACTTACTGTAAATGATCTTTCATAAGCTGGAGTTCTATGTCATAAGCGCAAGAGTAACGAACCTGATCGTGAACTCTTCGCACTGATTTGAGACACAAAATCTAACGTATCAAAGAAATATTTAGGAATTTTCGATTTGATAAAAGAGTGAGCAATGAAAGGATTTTAAATTTTTACTCTGATTAGTACATTTCAAAGTTTTTGATCGAATGTAATATGGAGGTATAAGCTCATCACGTCTCAAGTCAAAAGCAAAACGGATGCATTAATTTTGTAATCGTTGAAGTTTTGCTTTTGACATCTGTACTCACTAAGTGATACAGTCATGTCATTTATAACGGAGTTGCAATACGTGAAGTATGGAAAGATAAGTGATTTGACCAGAAAAAGTTTGATGTCTAAAGGCAGAAACCTTTGCAGCCTTTTCAAGGAGTGTATTCCTGAAAACACCTTGTTGCAAGTTTCAATGATGGCTTCGTTCCACATAAATGTTGTACTGATAGTTACCCCAAGGCTCTTGACTGTACTGCAGAAAGAAACAGCTTGTCCATTAATATTAATGGTTTCAAGGCTATCAAAATCAATAGAACGTTTCAGCCGAGCATGACTTATAATGATAGGTTTTGTTTTATTGTTGTTTAAATTGAGAAAATATTTGTTTGAAAAATCTTTATTCATTAAATCTATACAATAATTCACATTTCCAGGTTTAAGGTTTAAATATATTTGAAGATCATCAGCATACATGTGGTACTTATAGTGAGAGATACATGAGGTTATATTATTTACATAGAGGATGAACAAAAGAGGGCCTAAGATTGAGCCTTGGAGCACACCAGTAGTCACTCGTTCCCAATCAGATATCTGGTCATCAAACTGTATATGCTGACGCCGGTCAGGCAAATAAGACCTCAACCACGAGATTACCTGTTCAGAAAACCCAATGGCCCTGAGCTTCAAACGAAGAAGTTTATGGTTGACGCAATCAAATGCTTTTGAAAAATCAAAAAGTGTCAGTGTGGTGCCTTGTCTGCAATCCATTGAATTTCGTATGTAATCAGTTAATAGGAAGAAGTGATGTTTCAGTGCTGTAATTAGAGCGAAAACCATACTGGTAATCCTTTATAATATTATTTTGGGTAAGGTACTCAATCATTTGACAGTGCACAATTCTTTCAAGGCCTTTATATAGGCAATATGCTGATCGGTCTGAAGTCTTGGTGTGTGGAGGGGGCTGAGGTCTTAGGTAAGGGGCGGATGAGAACAGACTTCCATTGAGAAGTAAACATATGCGTACTAAGGGATTTATTAAATATTGATGTAATAATAGTTAGCAATGAAAACAATTAATCCTTAATAATGTGAATGGGGATGTTATCGAAATCTGTGTAATTACTCGCTATACGGCATCCAGCCTTTAAAACATCAATCTTAATAATGTGCCTGAAAGAGAATTCACTATGAGCAGTCTGTCCATCTTCAGTAGGCAGAAACAAATCACAGCTACATTTGTCGGAAAATACAGCTTGCTCCATTCTGCACATTATTTTGTGTTACAATTAATTATTTGTATTCCTTCCATATCAAAACCATGTAGGAATAGTACGCGTAAAAGTAATTATTTTGTTTTAGTTTACATTATTATTTTATGTATCTATTTTGAAACTAATAATTTTAGAAAATATAAATTACTTAAGAATTATTATAAAGGTATTTTTATACAAAAATAATTATTATGTATCCATGTCCAAATCAATGTTTAATTATTGTTGTATAAACCCAGTATATAAATACACTTTTAATATCTATTGGAACTAAGTTCATTAGTGAATTGACTTTATTCATTTGTTGATAATATAAAACAAGCCTTCTTTGTTTATATAAATTTTAAATGATATAAACAGAATTTTAACATTACATATATATTATAAGTCAAATACCACTTACTCACTCACCACGAAATATTAAAACCACCGAACGGATTTCGATGAAAATTTAAAGGAAGTTAGTTTTAGTGTCGAAGTGACCCACTAAGAAAGAATTTTTCGAAATTACATTCCTAAGGGGTACAAACAGACTCTCAACATTTGCTTTTTTCCATCAAAATTGGGTTAATTTTAATAAACTAATAACAGCTTTGTAAATAAATAAACATGTTTAATCTTTATGGTTGACATTATACTAGTGATGCATTAAGAGTTTGATTTTCAGCTGTTTTAAACAAAAACAAATGAAATGAAAATGCTTAATATAGGCTAAGTAATACCTCGTGGTAATACCATTGGATATCTTTACTAACAAATAGGTAGCAACGGAAAGTGTGAGATCACAGATAAAGGTAGAGTTGTTTATCTGTGGTGAGATACTGTAAATAAATTTAATACTGTGATTTTACGTTACACAGATAATCTACTATTAATTATTTGTAATCAAAATCACATGGATTACTAAAAAAATCCCCAATTTTAGATTTTTAAGCACATGTTTTGTTTTGGGGCAGGGGGCAGAGCCCCCAAAAGATTTTTCTAGAAAGATTTAACGATATAATTTGATTTGGTACATAAATATCTATAGTTTGGCACCCCACTTGGACGTTTTATTTTAGTATTACCCATTTTTTTGCTTTCGAAGATTTAGTTTTTTGTTTTTGGAGCATAGAGCCAGCCAGTCCTTATTATTGGCCCTTTTCAAACTCTGATGGTATATTTCGGATCAAGAGAAAGAATAGCTTTAAATTGATACCCCACTTGAGTAGATAAAATCAGTATTAAAACATTTTACTTTATCAAAAATGTAAGTTATTGAGCCCCCAATAACCAACATTTTAAAGATTTTAAGCTGAAATCTATATATAATAATCATATCGTGCGCGTTTGTTACGAGTGCAGAACTGGTGAGATTTTAACATTTTAGTCAAGCTTTTTCTAAAGCTAGGTATTAAAACCTATTTTTTGTGATTTGTCCGTAAAATACAATGGGACTGTTTTGGGGTAAAAAAGTGTCGTCATCCTCTTTATGAGTAAAAAAGTACACTTTTGTGAATTTTCATGGAGGTTTCAAACCGAGAACTTCAATTGAAGTATAAGTGTCTCAACATTTATGTCAGTGAATAAGCCCCCTTTACATATCTGGGTGGTAACAAAATGTACGATGACAAGATTACAAGATCACGGGAGACAACACAACTTGGTCATGGGTGGCTACTTGTTGTTCACTGGTGTAATTACGGTAGCTACCCAAGTTAAACATGGTAGTTAATTAATTTAATCACGTAGGCTATCAAAGTTGATCAAGGACTGTATCAAAGTTGATCACGGAGGCTCTCAAATTCGATACCGCGTGGCTAATAACGTTTATTACAGGCTGCTACCCAAGTTTACTGTAGAGAGGTACATAAGTTGAACAAGTATGGCTACCCAAGTTGATCACGTGGGCTATCTAAGTTAATCACGAGGGCTACCCATTTTGGGAGCAATCTAATTTGATCATGGGGTTACCAAAATTTATGAAATGGCTAGCAAAATATATCACGGGTCCCCCTAAGTTGATCACGGGGTAATCAAAATTTATCACATGGGCTACCCAAGTAGATAAAGGAAATAAAAGATAGAAACTAACATTAATTTTGAAAGCTGTAGAAAATCATTTTCTGTAGTTCTATGCTTTTAGAATATAAACTCGACCAGTGTATAACGTTAAAAATTAAAGTAATCTATATACATCAAGTGTTGAAATTCAAAGTTTTCTTATAATCTTGTTGTAGGTATACTACATGATATACGTATACCTAAAAACTATTTTTATGAGATCAACGGCCGTTGGAAAAGAAACCATGGTCTGTTCGCCCGAGCCACTGATGTTATTCTTATGGGAAAGTTTTGACTTTCAACCCCTACAATCAGCCCTTATTTATTGGAAATTTCAGATTTTTCCTGGAGGTTACGCCGTTAGATCTACACACAGTCTGAATTTAGGGTTTCTAGCACTTCTAGAAGTACTTTAGAATTTTTATACCCTATCAGTGAGTGAGTGAGTCAGTTACACATCGAGCTGTATAGCATTAAGACTCGCTTTGCTCGTTGGGGGATTCGCCCCCAAACTTACTTTACGTTCGAGCCTCAATGGCTACCCGATAACCACGGGTTATACTTAAGTAGATCAAGGGGGGCCTAAGGTGGTTACCCAACATTATCAGAAGGACTTTTCAACCATGGGTGGTTATCTAAATAGAGTACGGTTAACTATCTAAGTCGTGTATGGGGACTGCTTAAGTTGATCACCACTGCTTCCGAAGATAATCATAGGGTCGACCTAAGATATGATGGAGGCAACTAAAATTGATACCCAAGTCGATCAAGGTGACTACCCAAGATGATCACGGGAGCTATTTAAGTTGATCACTCAAGATGAACACGGGGGCTAGCCAAGTAGATCAAAGGGGCTATTCAGGTAAATCACGGGGTCTACTCAAGATGATAATGGGGGCTATCCGAGTTAATCACGAGAGCTTTTTAAGTTGATCGTAGGATCTACTCAACATGATCATGGGGGCTACCCAAGTTGATCACGAGGGCTATTTAGAGTGATCACGGTGTCTACTCAAGATGATCATGGGACTATCAGCGTTGATTACGGGGGCTACATAAGATGATCCAGGTTACCTACCTAAGATTATCACGGGGACTACCTAAGCTGATCACTGGCTCCTGAAGATGATCATAGGGACCACCAAGATGATCTACCTGAGCTGACTACGGCTACCTAATTTGATCACGTGGGCTACTCAAGATGATCACGTGGGTTGCTCAAGATGATCACGCGAGCTAACAGAGGTGATCACGGAGATACTCAATATGATCACGGTGGCTACCCAAATAGATCAGGGGTCTACTCAAGATGATCACGGATGGCTACCTACGCTGATCACGGGGGCTACCTAACCTGGTGTGCGCCTATTTGCGGCCTGCCCGCTTGCGGTAAACTGGATTTGTTCTGACATTTCTGGCACGATTAGAATCAAACCCCTAATTATTGTTTAATTTATGACATGGGTTCAAGAGGAAGATGGATGGACTACTACTTGGGGCCCTAACTTCTGTTATCGTGTCAACTAACTATAAATTGAATCTTGTGAGTGTCAGGTTAAAGTATTTACGTATTTAGTGTTGAATTGAAGCGTTATGTTAATGCAGAAAGTACTGTAGTTTGTGTTTTATAGTTATTCATGTAACAATCTCTTTACCGTGCTTTTCTGTGGGATGTAATCAGTAATGTTTATGTTGTACCATATCAAAGTAGGCTAATTATTAAAATCCTAAATTTCAGTGGTTTAGCTAAAAATATATATTGGCCAATCAATGCCATATTCTAGGCACGTAAATCTTTATATTGTTGTCCTGTTTTTGTACGCCGATTCTTAATATTAGGAAATGAACAATCATTTGTTTGTCTATTATTCTATACATAGAATAATGAGTTAAATTTAGTTATGATTATAAGCAATTAAGTATTATACAGGGTGAGTCTCTACTGACACCATTAAAGTTACCTGTTTGTTGTACTCAAAAAGGAACAAAAAAGTCCATATTAACCCGTGTCCAATTCTCAACCGTTTGGCTGTAAGGGCTCATATTGTGTGTTTTTAAAATTACTTGACCCACTGATTGAGCTACAAATAACACACAAAAAAACACCTACCAGATTCTTAATAATACCATTGAAAAAAATGGTTAAATTATCTGTAAAATTCAATTATTTTGCAAGCAAACGTAAATAAAACTAGATTTGTTAGAGGAAGTTTATTAAACAAATATGCAACATGTCTTTTTCTCAAATTGTTGAAGGTGCCATATCAGCACATAAATGTAGTCTAATTTAATGTAAAGTTAAGTAGAAAACTGTTCTCACTAATAAACTTAGAATAAATGTATAATTTAATTAGGTTGAATATCACGAAACCAAAAATAACACCTAAAATATTTCATAAAACATGGTTTATTCGGTTGCACTTAACAAACAAATTGTCAGTCTTTACGAAATAAAAGAAATCATAATAACTGTAATATTTAGATAATCATGCTTTATTATAAAAAAAAATACTTTAATAAGTGTTCAATATATCCACCATTTTCCCTTATGCAGATACGGACTCGGTTCCTCAACTCCCTTACACTTACATTTAGATTGATTTCATTTCTAAGGCGTCTAGCAGCCCTCACGATTCGATGTCTCAATTCTTCGGCTGTTTGTACTGGACTTCTGTACACATCTTGCCTCAAAGAACCCCAGACGTAGTAATCAATAGGGTTGCGGTCAGGGGACCGTGGTGGCCAAGCAACAGTTCCGCCTCTCCCAATCCACATATAGAAATTGTTAATATGTTTACGCACATTGATGTTGAAGTGTGGTGGTGCTCCATCTGCCTGGTAAATAATGCGCCGACGCAATTCCAACGGCAAGTCTTCGAGAAGGTCTGGTAGGATATTGCTTAAAAATTGAAGGTATTGAAGTCCAGTTAATGATGTAGGGAGATCATGGTAAGGACCTATCAGCTTGTCCCTTATCAGTCCAGTTAATGATGTAGGGAGATCATGGTAGGGACCTATCAGCTTGTCCCCTATCAGTCCAGTTAATGATGTAGAGAGATCATGGTAGGGACCTATCAGCTTGTCCCCTATCAGTCCAACCCACACGTTTACCTTATACCTAGTTTGGCTCCATGATTCACGACAAAGATGTGGGTTTACAGTGTCATAGAAGTGTAGTTGTGGTAGTTAAAAACACTGTCTCGTGTGAATGTAGATTCGTCTGTCCACAATATTGTTTTAAGAAAATCTGCATTATCGTGCTGTAAAACCCGTTGACAAAATTGACGTCTCAGAGGAGGGTCTCTTGGTTCAATTGTCTAGACACGAGTAAAGTGTTGAACAATACTGTCTAGACACGAGAAATACTGAGTAAAGTGTTTACCCACCCGCCCATACATGTACAGTGGTATTGACCCACCCGCCCACCCATACACGTACAGTGGTATTGACCCACCCGCCCACCCATACACGTACAGTGGTATTGACCCATCCGCCCACCCATACATGTACATTGGTATTGACCCACCTGCCCACCCATACACGTACAGTGGTATTGACTCACCCACCCACCCATACGTGTACATTGGTATTGACATACCCGCCTACCCATACACGTACAGTGGTATTGACCCACCTGCCCACCCATACACGTACAGTGGTATTGACCCACCCGCCTACCCATACACGTACAGTGGTATTGACCCACCTGCCCACCCATACACGTACAGTAGTATTGACCCACCCGCCCACTCATACACGTACAGTAGTATTGACGCACCCGCCCTCCCATACACGTACAGTGGTATTGACCCACCACCCACCCATACACATACATTAGTATTGACCCATTCGCTCACCCATACACAAATAGTGATATTGACCCACCTGCCCACCCATACATGTACAGTAGTATTGATCAATAACAATATCACTGTACATTTATGGGTGGGCGGGTGGGTCAATGTCACCGTACGTGTATGGGTGGGCGGGTGGGGCAATGTCACCGTACTTGTATGAGTGGGCGGGTGGGTAACACTATCGTACGTGTATGGGTGAGTGGGTGGGGCAATATCACCGTACGTGTATGGGTGGGCGGGTGGGTATGAAGTGATTAAGATCTGGTGAATGAAGTGGTTAAGAGGTGAATAGGACAGGTTTTTTGTTGCATGAATTTAAACTGAATAACTGTTTGTTTTAGAAACAGGAGCACATTGTTATAGATCTTTAAGTATTTGATTTTTACGCAAGAGTCTCGACACTAATGATTGGCTTACTCCACATTCAGTAGCAATTATTCTTGTTCTTGGATCTCTTTCGACTTGGGCAAGTAAAGCTTCCTCTAACCAAACATCTTGTATGATGTTACCAACGGAGTCATCATTGACAGGAAATCTACCAGTTTCACGCAGACAATCTACCCTTACAAATGTTCTTACATCAGGAATTCCTCTTTCTGGAAATTGACGAATGTGTTCTCTACGACTTTCAGCTGCATTGCCAGAACAGAACACAACCCGTACACAAAATGTATATCAGCATATTCTACATTAGTAAACGGATTCATAGTTCACAACAAACGTTTGACGCAATGCCACAATAGAACAAATGCTAATACCCTCACTAATTTTAAACTAATTATGCTTAAGTATAAAAATAAAAGTAAAAATAAATATTTTCAAATTGTCCAAAGAAGATGATTTGTGTTTTCACAGACTAATATGAGTAACTATTGTCACGCCTGTCCGTATAACACATTGCTAGTTCAGGAAAAATGTGGGGTTCTTCTAAGAGACAAGGCCAAGTATAAGGGAAAAAGTTTTGAGTAGTTATCACCCAAATAATATAAATGTTTCCAAGTTCATCAGTAGTAGCCAGGAATCAGGGTGCCACCTTGTTGACCTAAGAAAGGCAGGGGACAAGGAAACTCTCCTGCAGGTGTAAAATGTACTTGTGACTTTGTAAACGTTCCGTTCTAGCACTATTCACTGAACTGTGTAAATAAATATTTCTCCCTGTGGTTAGCCAGGAGTTAAAAAAAACTTTTAAACTAAACACAACTACCTAAAACAAAACAACACTTTTGTGTGAACTGAAAAACTGAACTCTTTTATTACCCTAAAACATAACTTATTGTTGAACAGAAACAAATTTTAGAAACATACATATGAATAAATTAAGTTAAATAAATATCAGCTGATCATTTGTTTTTAAATCGATCTTCCACACATAACAACTTTTTATCTTTAAAGTCTTTAAGATCTCTGGTCAACGTGCCTTTTACATAATACATTATTATCTAGTCCAATGTAGTAGTGAAAATGTCCTTCCCTTGATTCGACTCACCCTGAGGTCTATTCTTTTTTGTCCATTTCAAATTTCTTACTTGCACACGATCCCCGACCTTAAATTGGCGTATTATGCTCTTGGGGTGCTCTTTAATTTTCTTTCTTCCGGGTGGAATCAACAGACCGAGGTGTAGCATAAAATTAAAATGTCACACTATTGTTTAAAATGAGGTAATATTTACAACAGCTGATTTCAGGTACAGTATAATAATAAAGTATTACAGCGGATTTCAAATAATAGTCCAATCAGCTGATTATGGAAGAGTACATACAAAAAAAAAAAAAAAAAAAAAAAAAAATAGGCACAGGTTGAGATTGGTAGTTAAGTACAAGCGAATAAACCATGTTTTATGAAATATTTTAGGTGTTATTTTTGGTTTCATGATATTCAACCCAATTAAATTATACTTCTATTCCAAGCTTATTAGTGAGAACAGTTTTCTACTTAACTTTACATTAAATTAGAATACATTTATGTGCTGATATGGCACCTTCAACAATTTGAGAAAAAGACATGTTGAATATTTGTTTAATAAACTTCTCAACCTGAAGATGCCGTATTCACGGCGAAACATGTAGTTGGTATTCTCACCTCACAAACTGTGAACTGTTTGACGTGAAGGTAAAGTACACCTATTTTAGTCTAATAAACTTCCTCTAGGACCTTCTTTGGGTTCTTGGAGCATTGGTGACAAGTCGTCCTTTTACAAAACTTCATACCATAAAATGTATTTTACTGTGTCGCGTACCATACAGTTTCGAGGAAATATTTGTAGCCAAACATCCGTCTGTACGAATGACAATGACCTGGCAAACTTGTCCATTCTTGTTACAACCGCCTTCTGTCAACCGCTTGAGAAGGCGCACTTTAATAACAGTATGAGAGATGGGCACCATTTATAATATTGAAAACTATAAAGAATCAAATGGGTAATAAAACTATTACCTTAGAAAAAAATCTGGCAAGCCTTATTATTTACAAATAGAAAATAGTTAAACGACTCCTGAAAATTACATATATTTTATACAGTACAACAGCTTTTATATCAAAACTGTAATAAATAGGGAATAAATTTAAATATAAAAGTTGTAGAAAATTTTATATTTGAAAAGAACTATGCCTTAAAAATACAACATTTTCGTGGGGGTAAAATTAAAACTTGAAATAATCTTCCTACTTAACATGTAGAAATAAATAATTTTGACTTTTAAGCCCTATTGTAAAAAGTCTAACAGTCTTAAAAGGTTTCTAGTTGATTCATTAATTAATTTGGCTATTTACAAAACCTTTTTACGCTGATCGAACTTGCCTGACTAAAAAATAAAAAATGTTCTCGCTGCTCGAAAATGTCATTTTATGATTTTTTTATGTATTAAATTGAAGTTTTTATATAAACGCTCGTGTTTTTATTTTTTACTACTCGGATGTATTGTATTGGTACTGTTAAAATCTACACTTCTTCCTCTAAAAAATAATATGCCATACGTGTACATTAAAATTAGTACGATTCGTTAACCGTCGTCAACGGAACCATGTTCTTTAAGGATGGGTCACCCATGTTATTCTTACGGGAAAATTTCGATTTAAAACCCCCCAAAACAACCCCAATTATTTCAAAATTTGAAAATATTTTAATTTTTCAGGTGGTTACACTATCAGATCCATAGATCTATTCAGAGTCCAAATTTCAAGTTTTTAGCACTTCTAGAAGTACATTAGAATTTGTACACCCTATCAGTCAGTCAGTTACACATTAGGCTGTACAGGTAATAAGATTTGTTAAGCCTTTTTATAAATAGAACTATTATTGAATTTAGCTTTATATAGACAGCACATGATTAGTTATATAATCCACATGTATTAAAACAGCTGGTATATAATTAAAAATGTAAATAAATATAGTTTTGAACTTACATAGTTTAAGGTTACATTTAGAAAACAATGTTCACAAAACACATCTAAATTATTATGTTTTATTTACAAATTTGTATATGTTAAATAATATATGAAAAGTCTTCAACAGAGTACAAGAGTTCATTAATCAAAGGTATACTTAATTAACTAGAATTTAGTATAAGAAACTAAGTTACCGTATTATTAAAATATCAATAAATTCATCATTAAATTAAAACTTTGCAAATTTTAGTTAGTTTACAAATTTCAACTTATAGATATTAAAAGCTCTTTTTACTACTACCAATATGATTTAGAAGAGACATACATCAATTAAAAACAAATTGGAGCTTCTACGATTAGGTATCATTCACACTGTACACATTGTACCAAAATCAATGACAGAATGTTTTATAAATGATCAATAACTATCCTTAATCCCTTCAAAATAACTGTAGGATAAGGGATAATGCCATCATACTTTGATATTGGATAAACTTGCTTATATGACTTTCTGCATGTGCTATTCAGCAGTATGGTAGATGTGAGATTGAAACATTATTTTATACTTTGCTCAAAAATAATAATTCTTGCGTAGATTGGGCGAGCGACAGTGGAGCGCCTGACCGTAAGGCGCGCCACTGTCGTACCCTCGGGGGTGCAATATGGACAAGGGTTCAAAACCTAGGGCTTCGTGATGGGATGATGAGATTATGTTTAAGTTGAGAGTAATCTAAGTGTAGGTGATACACATGTTTATTAAAATAAGCATACATATTATTTACATAAATTCGGCTTCGATTACTGGTTTTGTTCACAAATTGTACGCTTCAAATTTCTTTAGAAATAAAAAGCCTGCTGGTATTGAAATTGTAAATATAAGCTATATTAAAATAAGCTGTTATAGTCCGATTCATTGACACGCTTCTAAGTCATAGAAAAGGTGTATTGTCACAGCCTCCCACCTTCGATGAAAATGTATATTGTCACAGCCTCCCACCTTCGATGAAAAGGTGTATTGTCACAGCCTCCCACCTTCGATGAAAATGTGTATTGTCACAGCCCTCCACCTTCGATGAAAAGGTGTATTGTCACAGCCTCCCACCTTCGATGAAAATGTGTATTGTCACAGCCTCCCACCTTCGATGAAAATGTGTATTGTCACAGCCTCCCACCTTCGATGAAAATGTGTATTGTCACAGCCTCCCACCTTCGATGAAAAGGTTTATTGTCACAGCCTCCCACCTTCGATGAAAATGTGTATTGTCACAGCCTCCCACCTTCGATGAAAATGTATATTGTCACAGCCTCCTACCTTCGATGAAAAGGTGTATTGTCACAGCCTCCCACCTTCGATGAAAAGGTGTATTGTCACAGCCTCCCACCTTCGATGAAAAGGTGTATTGTCACAGCCTCCCACCTTCGATGAAAATGTGTATTGTCACAGCCTTCCACCTTCGATGAAAAGGTGTATTGTCACAGCCTCCCACCTTCGATGAAAATGTGTATTGTCACAGCCTCCCACCTTCGATGAAAATGTATATTGTCACAGCCTCCTACCTTCGATGAAAAGGTGTATTGTCACAGCCTCCCACCTTCGATGAAAAGGTGTATTGTCACAGCCTCCCACCTTCGATGAAAATGTGTATTGTCACAGCCTCCCACCTTCGATGAAAAGGTGTATTGTCACAGCCTCCCACCTTCGATGAAAATGTGTATTGTCACAGCCTCCCACCTTCGATGAAAATGTGTATTGTCACAGCCTCCCACCTTCGATGAAAATGTGTATTGTCACAGCCTCCCACCTTCGATGAAAAGGTGTATTATCACAGCCTCCCACCTTCGATGAAAATGTGTATTGTCACAGCCTCCCACCTTCGATGAAAATGTGTGTTGTCACAGCCTTCCACCTTCGATGAAAAATTTGCAGCCTTCAATGATACTTTAATTATCAACTTAAATACTTTCTGCCCTTAAAAAAATAAGAAAAAAAAACAGTTTCAACAACGACAGATAATTCCTCGTATAACTTTTGGCATATTAGTTTCGTGAGAGAGAACAACATCACTCGCAATCATTGCTAAGAACTCCCGGGATATTGATTTGAAAAATTATTTTAAAAATACAAACAAATATATAAAAAAGTCATTAGAGACGAAAATGCCTATGACACCTGAAAAACACATAAAAGCTCTTCCAACTTGTCAAAAACTGTCTTGAAAATAATTAACTCAAAATCAAATTTGGCTAAGTCGAATAAAAATAAATTAGAAATTGAAAATGAATTTGTTAGCAACCCTGTTAGAGCAGCTAACGAATTCAACAAGTTTTTTCCGATATTGCTGGGTGTAACAACCAATGTTCAGCAACATGCAGCGTTACCAATAACCAGAGCCCATCGGACTCTATGATGCTAGCCCCGGTTACTGAGCAAGAAGTTACTCTCGTCATACAGCAGCTTCCCTCCAAAAGAAGATAAAAAGACATGACACCAATTATATGTCAACGTAGTGTGTAAAACCAAAAAAGTGTGTATAAAACATAGTCAGCCCCCTAACAGCCCTAGTCAACGATTCTTTTCAGTCTGGAATATTCCCAAATGCATTGGAACAGGCTAAAGTTGTTCCAATATTCAAACAGGATGACCCACACTTAATAAATATTTACCACCCTACCTCAATTCTCCCAGATTTTAGCAAGATCTTTGAAAAAACTTGTTCTCCTTCAACTCTCAACATAGAGAAACACAATCTGCTTTCAAAGGACCATTTCGGGTTCCAGGCAGGAATGTCACAACGGACGCAGTAATGAGTCTGGTTGACTTAATTGTTAATGGTTTTGAGAATAAGGAACATAAACTCAGTGTATTATCTCAACACCCTTAGAATGTGTGGATCATCAAATTCTGCTACAAAAACTCAAACGTTATTGAGTTCAAGGAGCGTGGCTCGACTCGTACCTCAATAACAGTCACACAATATGTCAGCATCTCAGTTCATTCTTCCTGAAATTCAAAATATGGGATTCCACAGGGGTATATACTCAGTCCACTATTGTTTCTTATTTACTTTAATGACGTTAGCTTTGTTTTACAATATGAACATTTAGTCCAGTGTGAAGATTAAGACTCGTCTTCAAATCATCCTCAACTGAACTCTTTAAACTCTTGAAAATGCAATCATTTCTTGATTTTAACAGTCGCGTCCAACATTTCAGAAAATTACATTGAAATACCAATAGTTCAAAAACAAATTGTGTGCAATTCTGCTTGAAACCCGAGGTCTTAGTAAATAGTCTATGGTAAGGGCAGACAATGACGTTTTACTGGAGCTTGAGTAAGCAAATTTCCTTGGGATATACTTTGATCGAATTTTGACCTAAACTAGACATGTGGACCGTGTTTGTGCCAAAGTTTTATTCGCGCTTTACACCTGAGAAAACTGTCAACGTTTCCCCAACCCAATACCACTGTAAGTGTATGGGTGGGTGGATGGGCCAATAACACAGTAGTGTATGGGTGGGCGGATGGGTTAAAACCACTGTACGTGTATGGGTGGGCAGGTGAGCCAAGGGCCAATACCACTGTATGTGTATGAGTAGGGGTGCGTCAATAACACTGAACGTGTATGGTTGGGCGAGTGGGTCAAAACCACTGTACGTGTATGGATGGGCCAATACCACTGTAGTGTATCGGTTGGCTGGTGGATCAATACTTGAATTTCTCAAAGCATACTATGGTCTAGTTCATGGGTAAGGGGGAAACCTTACCCATGGAATCCTAGTATGGGTTGGATGCTCAACCTCTCAATTCCTCCAAATTTTCAGACTGCAAAAAAATAATACGTATTATTTCAAAACAGAATTCTAGAGTCGTGTAAACCAGCGTTTATTGAGCTGATTGCCAAAACTACCCTGTCTCTACATCCTTGAAACTATTGTCCTATGTATAATTAAGTGTAGCCTTATGCGAGGTAGTGACATTCATAGGTATGGAACTAGAGGCAGGGACAGTTATAGAATTGGACAGCGCAGAACGGTGATATACGTGCGCTTATCATCGCAGGCGGGTTCTATAAGTCAATAATAAGTCAATACGTCATTTATTCAGTTAAAGTGACAATACAATTGCATTAACCAAGTCAACAGTGAAATGCAGTGTTACAAAATTAAAAAAGAACTATCTGGTTACATAATAAGATGCTATTTATATTTCTTAACTAGCTAAATAACTAAATAAATCTAAGGTGCACAACATGTGCTGAGTTATATTCATATGAATAACTCCTATGAACCGCCAGCAAGAAATTCATGAACGCTGTAGTAAGATCTATCCACGAGAATGGCTGTAAACTTTTTTTTTTGAATTTTGAAAGGTTTGACTCCAACTTGAGCTCGACAGGTAATTTATTAAAAAATTTTATGCCGTTATAAAAAAGGTGATTTTTGAAAAAAGACGTGCGATGCTGAGGAATTTTTAAGTCGGTACAGTTTCGGAGAAAGTGATTATGAACAGATGGACTTTGACTTGAAAATAATGAAAGGTTCTCCTTGACAAATATCAAACAAGATAATATGTAAATTGAGGGAAATGTCAACAGGTTACTGATACGGAATATTTCCCTACACGACCTTCGTCTACGGAGACTAAAAATTGCTCTCACAGCCCGTTTCTGGAGCCGGAAAAGGAACAAGGTCCTTGAGTTTTCAGCTCCCCATATAGATACAGCATAGTTTAAATGAGGATAAACTACACCATAGTAAGCGGAAAGCAATACCTCCACGCTGGCAAACCTAGAAAGGCGGTGCAAAATAAAAATACCTGAGCTAATCTATCTACATACGATTTCAATGTGAGAATGAAAATTAAGTTTGTTATCCAGATGGAAACCCAAGAGTTTTACTGACTGAGAAGTTTCTATTTCATTTACACCAAACAAAATATTTATACCAATTTTATTTTGTGCTCTGTTTGAATTTATGTGGAAATCAAGAATTTTAGTTTTGTCTGCATTAAGTGTGAGCAAGTTTTCATCAAACCATTGGAGCAAATTATTAGTGTCAATGAAGCCACGCATTTCACGATCTTCCGTACTGGAGCCAGATACAGACAATGACGTGTCGTCCGCAAAGAGACAAAACTCGCCTGATGTAATACTGCTTGGCAAATCGTTAATGAATAACAGAAACAGTACGGGACAGAGGACGGATCCTTGTGGCACTCCACTAGCAATGCTCTTTTCATTAGAACGATGAGCTGTTATACAACCATGTTCATCCGTAGCTGTTATTTCAACAAACTGCCTACGATTTGTCAGGTAAGAACTGAACCAATCTTGGGCCAAACCTCTTATTCCGTATAGTGATAATTTCTTCAGCAACAAATCATGGTTTACGTTATCGAACGCCCTGCTCAGATCGAAGAAAACCCCCAAGCTAAACAGTCCTGAATCAAAAGATTTAGTAATGTTAGAAATAATAGTAAACATGGCATGTACTGTTGTTTTATATTTTACAAAACCAACCCAATGAAAAATCTACGTTTATCAATAGCCTACCTAACTCAATGAAAAATACTCCAGTGTCCTAGGCACTAAAAGTCAGACTGAAGAGTATCTTGACTCAACTAGGAGAGCGAATATCGGCTCGGAGTTGGGACGTAAATTGCCAGAATATGACTGAGGGTGTGAATGAATATTTGAAATGAGAGAATGAATTTGTGAATGAGAGAATGAGTGCTGTGTTTGAACATGTTTTTTCTAGTTTCATTCTAAGCATAATATGACGTTTTGTATAAAACAATCTGTTGTCAAACATAAATAACGATTATTAATTATTATTATTACTTTACTAAAGTCTATGCAGAATCTATGTCCTCCAGACGCTTTATTAATCACCACAATGGACGAAATCCACCGACTGTTCGAAGGCTCGATGACTCCTTCACGTAACATTTTATCCACTTTGTCTTTAATAATGTCTTGCTTTTTACAATATTAACAACGAGGTCTAAGTGGAACTACAAAACCTCTCCTTACATAATCTCGACGTCCACACCTCTGACAAGATATATTTATCTTCCTGAAGTTAATCTCTGGGGTTTTACTATTATTCAGTGCTCTATAAGTTTGTTCAGCTTGAAGGGGTTTCCCCTATATTGGACCATTCTCTCACTTAGTTGAGTTGCACTGACCACGAGGCCACCATACTCCGGGAATATCTCTCCTGAGGAAAGTTTAGGTGTAGTTTTCTATACACTTATGATAGCTTTATCACATTTCTTTTCCTACAGTAAGTCTTCTCACTCCTAGAAACCACCTCTGGAACCATTAAATGAGCGGTGTCGGGAGGGGTATGAAACGTTTTACTTCTTCTAGCCACAGTTTCATAGTCTTTAGCTATACGTTAAAATACTGATAAACGAGAGAAATGCCTTCACCTCGCCTACAATTGGCATCCAAGTCTGTGGTTGGAGTGAATTCTTTCTAGCTTTTTATGCTAAGAATAATCTCAGAGTCTTCTAATTAAAGGTACCAATACCACCATACATTATTTGAACAGCTCTCGAAAACCTTGGAATCTCCTACGAATATCTTTTCTCGGACTGTGATGGTAGCCGGCAGGCCAACATTGTCTCTCAAAATCTCCCTGCAAATCTTCACATATCCTCCAAGATTCTCTACCCATCCTGTGCCATAATAAGGCCTGATCTTTCATCAACTTGGGAAAAGCCTTGATAATTTTATCAGGATTCACTAAATAGGCTCCACCAGCTCTACTAGCCTCTCCATATAGTATTGTTGTAACCTATGATATAGTTTCACACTCACTGTCAAATCAAAGGTTACAACACTAGGCTAAACAATTCAGAAACACTATGATGTAAAAAGTCCAGCATACAAAATAAATAAGGAAATTATTTCAGCGTTTGAGTGAAGTAAGGCTCAGTTTCGTGAACTAATGGTTCCTCGATATACGAGTGAGCTACTTTCCTCTCAACTGGACGTTCTCAACCAGACTGACCTCTGAATCGTTTTCTAGGGAACTTATCTCTCTTACCCCACCACCGGGAGTGGTTATCTTAAAGAGCTCCTGGCGAACCTAACCCGAGTTTCTGTCCACCCGACCATCTGTTCTGAAAACAGAACTGACGTCATGTCTCAGGTCCAACTGAATTTGTGAAACAAATAAATATTCATTCCTCAAACAATTCCTTCTTTTTAAAGTAACAAAATAATCCTCCTGTGATACACTCATGAAGCGTGCTATAAATGACAAACTAAAGATGTAAAAAAAAAATAGCTATACATTTTTTACCTTTACAGTGTATATTATTCACGTAAGGATTCTACCATCTTTCATTGCTCATACTTAAATTATATTTACTTAGTAAAGAAAGCACACATGAAAACAGTGTCTTTGTTCTTTTCCAAAGAGGTATCAATGGAACAATGAAATATATTTGTTTGCCTTAGTGACGATATTTTATTAATTTGTCTACTTTATTTTAGATGTCAAGTGGTCTAAGTGTTGGGGAGCAGTTGGCCGGAATGTTGAATATGCTGAAATTTTGTGACCCAAGTTTGACAAGCCCGACTGGAGAGGTGTCTCTTATGTCTTTGGTATGGCCGCTCCTACCTTTGCTACCACCCCAGCCATCACATCTGCTAACAGAGTTGATGAAAGATGGTGATCGTACCGATCGTACCACTAAAGAAAAGTGTTGCATGTGTGAAAAACCAGGAAAGAATGTTGCATCATGTTCTTGTGAGAATACACCATGGCAAAATGCTACATATTCATCAGGAGTTGAACTTAGACAACGGTCAGTTTTACCAAGGAGACCTTCCTTAGACAGGATGGTGGATGCCATTGAACACGAAGTTGATGAAAAACTGAACAGCATTGAGCAAATGACAATCAGGAATAACGAATTGGACAGGCAAAAAAAGGAATTGTACGAATCTGGAAACTCCATGAATGATGCGGAGCTTCTTAATAGACTTCAATGTCTGGTGAAAAAAAAGCAAACTCAAGAACATAGATTAAAAGAACTTGAAACAAAAAAGCAGAAGATGGAAGATTCATTGATCACTGCAATTACATTGGCTAAAGGTATTGAGTCCAAAGGCCAAAATAAAACTGTTCATTTCCGTAAACATGATAAACCCTTGTTCGGAGCAGAGAAATTGAATGAAATGTACAAGGATGAGGAAGACATTTTTAAAGCCAAGCGTATACCAGAAGATATTTTAGATGAGCAACCTATCACAGGAAAATCTTTTAAAATGTTTAAAGATATTCAAACAGGTGGAAGCAGTCTTTTCAGTGGCCTAAAATCAATTTCAGATAAAACTAAAGAAATAGGTGAAAATAGTGGAAACGATGTTATCGGTCTGTTTAAAAGTATAAAAAAATAAATTGGTAAAGAAATATGTGTAAAGTAAAAAGGGATTTGACACTGAAAACTAAATTTTGCAGCAAGAAATTAATATAGTAAATAAAAAACTCATTGATCTTCCAAAGTATGCATATTTCTTTCTCTTATGCCATAATCTGTATTACGACATTTAAAATAAATACACTTTTGCATTTATCTTTCTATTATTATTATTCATTTATTAATTTTTTTTATTTATTTTTTTTTTATTTTTTTTGTGAAGGAGAGCTCGATCTTCTTGGGGAGCAGTTGGCTGGAATGTTGAATATGCTGAAATTTTGTGACCCGAGTTTGACAAGCCCGACTGGAAAGGTGTCTCTTATGTCTTTGGTACGGCCGCTCCTACCTTTGTTACCACCCCAGCCACCTTATCTACTAACAGAGTTAATGAGAGATGGTGATCGTACTGTTCGTACCACTAAAAAGTGCGCTAAGCATGCCTCTAAATGCATCAGTCATACGCAGTGAGGGAAAACAACGTCATTTAATAACAGTTAATGTAGTTACTCGCACGATCTAAAATAACTCTTTCTAATTGCTTCATCTTAATATACTCACAATTTACATTATCCCAAGATGCGCCACTTCAATTTTTCCAAAAATAATCTTAGTTTTATTTATACATTAGCATCATATATCACTTCAACTTATTAGCAAGATATACATACTGTATTCGATTCGGGAACGTGGCCACTTTATTAACATAAACATTCATGTAGTCGATAGCTACAACCAATAAATATTATTTACTGGAGAGAATCACAGAACATAATCAATAAAATACTTATATAGTAAGATAGGTTTATATATAATAATGGATAGGTAATAGTTATAATATGATACACCAATAAGTATGAATGTAAATCATTTCAAAATATTTAACAAATTAAATGTTAATGTCATACTAGTGGGTCCCGTTGCTCAAAATCGAGCAATCTAATTATCTCTTAATTCCAACTACGGATCCAAAGATGGTTCAGGCACACATACATTGCGAACGCTGTTGGATCGTGAATAGACAATCAAAAAAAGGGCCCCATCATCAGATCGAAAAATCGCTGCAACATCGGTTTGCACTACACCATTTTAACGGCGTCTGTTGTTATATTTTAAATAATTTTAGTTTTTGGGCATGGATACTCAATTTGTTAGTTTTTAAGCTGACTTCATATATGAAGTGCGCATTTGTTTCGTTAGTAGTACTGCAAAGGTTTGACAATTTTACTCAAGTTCTATCTCAAGTTAGGTCATAAAAACTACTTTTATACAATTTTCCCCTAAGATTTACATTGAGGAAATGTTGGGACAAAAAAGGCCGCAATCATGTTTACGAGTAAAAAGGGAAACGAGACCAAGAGCTTCAATTCAAGTATACACTTTTTTGGGGTATAAATACAAGAAGTGCCTTAACATTTAGTATCATTGAGTCGGTCAGTGTGTCACTACATCGAGCCTTATATAATGTATAGACTAGCGGAGACTCCTGCATGCTTCGCGTGCCAGCCTCGTCACTCGCTACGCTCGTAGTAGTAGCTCGGCCAGCGGCCTTGGCTTTTAACTCTGCCTTTTGCTCCTTTCTGCAACCCCGCCTTTACGCCCTACTGTGGAACTTGGCCTACGGGCTCACCCGACATTCTGTACAACTCCTTTATATTTTCAAAAATTGTTGTTTTTTGGCTCCCGAACCCTAGATTTCTTTAGTTTTTAAGTTGAAATTATAAAATAAGGTTCGTATTTGTTACGTGTGTATATCTGTATCTGTGAAGTGATTGACAGTATATTGAACATTTCAGTTAATTGTATTCTAATATTGGGTCATAAAAACTAATTTCTTGTGATTTCTCCTGGAGCCATTTTGGATCCAAAAAGGCCGGAATCTTGTTTTCGAATGAAAATAGTCAATTTTTGTGAAATTTCATGGAGGTTTCAGACCGAGAGCTTAAATTTAAGTATATTGTTAGGGGTATGAGACTGGGAAGTGCCTCAACTTTTAGTGTCAGTGATTGCCTACATCAAGCTTTATAGTATACCAGCTGTACCCACCCGCGTCGCCGGCCATAATATTGAGTTTGAAGACTTGCAATCAACATATAAGTAAACATTCTAACAAATTCAAGAACATTTAAAAATAACTTAAAGTTTAAAGAAATCTGTAAGTCTACTTTTAGAGGCCGTAGATTCTTAGCTCTGACTAAGAATGAAGGAATTGATAAAGAGCAAACAGTAATTTATTTATTTTTTTATTTATTTATTCATAAGACGCCGATCGTCAAGATATGGGTGAATATGGATTTCGAATGAGTGTGATGAGTGTAGATGAGCGAATGTAGTCATTGTTACAAACTAAGGCCGGCTATTTCTTAGAAAGTGTCATTAATTAATAGCCCAATGACAAGTGAACAGCCGGTGGTTATCAGCTGATCCTTCTCAAAATGTATTAAGGCCAAAGTTAGATCGTCTCAAACCAGGAACAGATAATGATGTACGTTTTGCTGTAGAACCGTTCATATAGCTGCTACAGTCCAATTAGAGAAACACTGATTTTGGCATTTAAAATTTTATGCACTAAAAAGGCTGCCAACTTCGAGTCTAAACAACTTTTCAAAATACCTTCTTATTGCACTTTTATAACATTAAGACCTTTGACTCTACAAAATTTCAGCCTTAGTAGGCTTAGTACTTTTCTTGTTACAGCGATGAGTGAATGAGTCAGTGGTATTTGCCTTTTATAGGTATAGACTAGGAGATACCCCAGCGCCCTTCACGTGCCAACGCCGTAGATCACTACGCTCGTGAAGTGAGCTTGAACTAAGGAATCCCCTGGGAACTCTGTCTGTAGCCCTTGTACAACTTCGACTGCAGCCTGAAAACCCCCCTAAGAGTAGAGGCTATAAACATCGTCTCTTCAAAAATACAATGGTATAGTCGGTTTTAGGAGGTAAATACTTATAGTTTGGTATCCTATTTGGGCGTTTAATTTTATTATTACCCTTTTTTTGGTTTCCAGAGTATGTTTTTAGTTTATAGGAGGTATATCCTATAATAGGTGCTCTTTTCAAATTCTAAAGATATATTTGGATTCAGAACAAATACGCCTCCTTGTGGGGTGTAGGCCTAACACCGATAAGAATAATCAACTTGGCTGGTGATCTCTGAATACTAACAGCAGAGATGAGTTTCTCCTTCAGTTTACATTAGCTAATAACCTCCAACTCTCTCCCACGAGGCCATGGGGGATTTCCACAAAGGGGTCTGTAGCAGAGCGTGTTGGCGAGGCCATGGGGGAGTTCCACAAAGGGGTCTGTAGCAGAGCGTGTTGGCGAGGCTGTAGGCCGAGATCCTTCTCTGCGTTATAAAAGAGAACAAAGACATTATAAAAGACTAGCTAGTATATTAATAAGCATCTCTGTCCAGCCACAGATACATACAATGTTCACTGAATGCTGAATCCCTAGACATGTTACATATATTTTGGGTAAATTGATTAGCTACTGTATTAAGAATAGCTCACAGTAATGACTGGGCCAAACAAAATTGGGCTATAGAGAAAACATAAACGAGTTAACGCCGTTGATCAGGCCTATCATCATGTCATATACTAAGAACTGCCCTACAAACATTAGGCCTACTCAAATTCTGTATGGAATCAAGAAAGTTACTTATCACTCATTAAAATTGTATAATCATTTAACACTTCCATTACATGCAATCTATGTGCATTTGTAAAATAAAATGATATTATTCAACGTAGGCCTTCTTTCTTTATTAGTTTATCTCATTCCTGATATACCGTCAGGTGATCCTCCATGTCACCTTATATCAAACAACGTGTTTTGAATAATAAAAGTGTAATCTTCTTTGACCATCTGTAAAATTTCCGGAAATTTTTGTTTCAACTAGGATGGTAGTTATTAAAATCTATATCTATAAAAGGCAAAGCCCTGGCTCACCCTAACTAACTGACTCACTCATCACTAATCCTTCAACTTCCTATGTAGGTGGAGAGCTGAAATTATGTACACTGATTACTAACGTCTTAATAAGACAACTAAGCAGTTTACACACCCGTGTATCTTCATAGGGCTTCGCTTCATGGTGGTGGATTTAATTTCAATATCACTCGAACGCCAATGTCAAGAATTTTAGTTTTATTTCGTATCCACATATTTTCCAATTTATTTGCATGGTTTGTTTGTTGCGTTTGTTTTTTGCATTGGAGTACCAAAGGTTCTTGGCCATCTCTTTTTGATTTCACATATTTTTTGGTTTATTTATCAATAGCTTTTTTAATGTACTTTTTTTACTTTTTTTGAGTTTTTGTGGTTTGATTTTACTATTGTAATTTTACGTTATACACTTATCTACTATTATTTGTAGTCAAAATTCACAAGCAGAGATGTAACCAGCGCAGCGAGTGACCAGTTTGGCACGCGAAACGTGCAGGGATATTCCCTAGTATACAATAAAAATTTAAATTGCAAATAATACGTAACTTAGAATTGAACGAGAAAAACAACTATGGGATTAGATTTCCCTAAAGCCTCTTAATTCCTTAGTAAACAGCCTTAAAACTCGAGTACACGTAATTTCAACACCGACATTTAGTGAACTAAGGAGCTTGATCTGAAGAGAAAAATAATTGTAACTTTTCATAATCAAGTCAAAATAAAAAGGGTATTAAAAAGGTTACCACTCAGCCTTAAAAAGATAAACAAGGCAATAAGGAAATTAAGTTTCATCAAGGAACATTTTTGCTGAACTTCAAGATGCTAACATTTAATATTATGATTTTCTGATCCATAACTGTATAAACACACGAAGGACCTGCACTTGAAATACCTCTTATTACCATAGACCTGAGAGTAATGGTAACACCTAACCAAAGCCCCAAGAGTCAATATCTACATTTAACAAATGAAATGTCAATAGTGGCATAGATGGTCAGCCATGAACAAATCTCCATTTATTTAATTCATCAAACATCGTTCATTCATCTCCCTCCTGTTAGAATACCCCCATCAGGTCTACCCACCAGTTTGGACATAGCAATCAATGCAAAGCAACTAAACAGAAGTCATCCGTTTATTGGGATTAATAAATAAGACTTGTTTTTTAGGGTAGGGATGTTCCTATTGAAGGAATTGAATCCCTACTGAACCTTCTCCTCTCTATGGGAAACACCTATTATTTGACATTTTTCTTTGGAAATTGGCTCTGGTAGGGTTCCTGTGTAAAATTTATACATAATCTATGTACAGTGTATAACAATGACTGCATGTGTTTTTATCCTTTATAAATTACTAAACCACTCATCAGATCACCAAGAAACTCTGGGAAGTTGTTAAATTTACTCCCGGGAAGGTTTCTGGTATGGTTTCATTCATTTTAACTCAAGAGCTCCAACCCCAGTGGCCATTACAATTTCAGTGATAATGTAATAACTTTATTTATTTTACACCATCAGCTGTTATATAAAAACAAATATAATGAAAACTTTTGAAATAGGCTAAGGTTCTGCACAATAGCCACGGTATATCTTGAGCTGTGGCTTACGTCACGGTCAGTGTCGGGGGGAGGGGAATCTCTACCAATAAACAGCGTTTAGCCTGCTACTAGCATTGCTGTAAACATCAACTCACTACGCCCACAAGTTTTTTTTTTTTTTGACAAAAAATTCATCTGATTACTCCTTGATGTTTATTTACAATCATATTACTGTCTGACCACGTTAAAAATGTATGTGAGAAATTACACTAGATTGCCTGTAAGGTTGGACTTGTTTGGTTTTAGTACAAACATATGGTAAATGATTTAGACAAAGCAATATTTATTGTTTACTCCACGATGTTATTCAAACAATTTTAAATATGGACTGCAATTTTCTAGTTTGTGATTACAATTAATATTTTATTTTGTTAGTGTAATTTATTTTATTTACATTTTAATATCCGTTTTATTTAGTATGAATAAAGTTTATTTAGTGTAGGCCTACTTTATTTTATTTACTTGTTATTTATATTTGTCTACTTAATATAATCAAAATGGATATTACGAGGTTTAAATGGTCATAAAGAAAACGTTTTATAAAGAAGAAGTTAATTTGCAAACTGACAGAAGGTTATTTGTAAATTGAACTTATAAAATTTCTTAAAACTGAGGTTATTCATATTCCAGTAAGTAATAATAATTAATTCATTGGTTTCCTCTCTAGGCTGGCTAATATCTGACATTAATATATGTTCATAATCTTACTGATAAACAGACAGACCTAACCTTACAGGCAATCCAGTTTACTATCCCACACCCATTGTGGTCAGACAGTACTTGGTATCATAGTCTTATAATGTTAAAATTATAGGCCATTATTATCTCTTACTGATCTTCAATGAGAAAATAAAAAAAATCATATAGAATACCAAATAATAAAACACTGTACTCAATCTATAGAGTGTAGGTTGTGTGAATAAATAAGTACTGTACAATATTTCATTTATTGGCCAACGGCCTGACATTTGGTCTTCATCACAAGTAAGGAATTTTAGTTTTATAGGCAGTGGAGTCCATGAACAGAGTATTTTCTAATACCAGTATGTCACCACATCTGTAGAGATACATACTTGTTTATAGCATTAGCCTAATAATGAATCCTAGAAAGTATGAAGTAAAGTAAATAATATGATTAGCTATACAAGGATATTAAAAGAAAAATAGTTTCATAACTTCATTTCATCGTTTCAAAATTCATCGTCAAAGCCTAAACTACAAATTGGTTATATAAAAGAAATAAAATTTATGGGTGAACAAGTAAATAGCCAATAAGACAAGTAAATAAAATATTTTAGAGGAAATAAAAAAATTAGTCATACAGTTAAGAAAAACATTTATTTATTTTGAGAAACACTGATAATGCATATAATTAAAAAAGCAAAACTGTCAAACTAAACAAATTTAAATCTACGTTCATACACTATCAAATACTTAACAGCATTTAAAGTTCTTCAATGTCTGATATTTCAGAGTCATTGTCTGAGGAAATATCACTCTCATCAGACTCTGGCCCTCCCAAATTATTAATGATTCTGTTTATTTGTTCTTCCATAACAGCGTCCAACTTACTGAATTCTTCTTCTATTTTATTTGAGCTAAACGAAAGCCACTCGTCTATACCGATGAGAGGAAACTTTTCTCTCCATAGCTTTCCTAAGTCTGCCAGTTTGTAGGTAACGTTCCTGGAAGATACCCAATCCTTCACGATTGTCCAACAGTTTTCAATTGGATTTAGTTGCCGGCGTGGTGGCTCAGTGGCTAAGGCTTCGGACTGCGGAGGGCAAGGTCCAAGGTTCGAATCCCCACTGAGCCAACGGTCGGTACTTCACTCGTTGAATAAAGTTGACGCACAGGCCTGCCGGCCCATGTCAACTGGCGAGTAAATTTAAAAAAAAAAAAAAAAAAAAAGTTCCAGGTGGTATGGTGGGACTCTAAAGGTTGTATGATTATGCATTTTTAAAAACCCATCAATTTCATATATTTTTGGGTTAGGTTTATTACATTTGATTATCTCATATAAGGTTGGCTTTAACATGTCCTCTGTAAATGGAATGTTGTTCTTTATGAACCATCCTTTCATTTATATTTTTGTTCTGTTGGGAACCTTATCAATTACCACATTATGATAAGGGGCGTTGTCTAAACCCACCACACTGTTAGGTGGGAGGTTAGGTATCAATATATCTTGCAGCCATTTTTTATAATTGTCCTTGTTCATGTTGTGATGGTAATCACCAGTAGTCCACATGAGTAAAGCATGAGGAATAAATCCCATTTGATCACCGGCATGTACAATTATTAGCCGATTGCCTTTTGATATTTGTTTTAAAATGCCTTTTTGACAAGTATCGTCACTCCATGACTTATTCTGGACTTTGCTGGGAAGAATATAAGTTTCATCAACATATACGATTGGACATCCCTCCTCTCTGTACTTTTTAATTTCTCTTAAATATGTAATCCTCTTTTGGAAAATATCATGTTTTTCAATTATTATTTTCCTGTTAATCTTTGTTTTTTGCCACTTAAATCCAAGTCTTTTAAGAAATACTCTAACACTGGTGTTGCCCACCCCTTAAAATTTATTTTTTCAACTAATTTGTTTCTGATGCCATCAAAAGTCGGAGATATTTTTTCTCCTCCACATAAACATTCTACACTATTCACCTAACAACAGCCAAATCAAAATCATCTAATCCAGTGACAGTAGACTTTGTATTCCGTTTCTAGTCTGGAGTTACAAATGAAGAACTTGTTCCTGCTTCAAAAGAGCGGTGTTCTTGTTACACACGTCTAATCGTACTTAAAGATGTTTCAGTTGCTTTTCTGATCTTTCTTGACATTTTTCTAAAGCAATAACAAATGTGCCATTATTAGCTTCTTCTGTCATAAAAGTCAGAACACTAAAAATCACTTCTTTTGTTTGACTTCGTATCTTTTTATTTTTCAATTTAGAGAGAACAGGAAGCATTGTGATCTAATAAAAGAAGATGTATATGCACAAAATAAATACAATAATAAGCAATAAAACAATAATAAACAAATATAGTTAAAAAAATAATAATAACTTAACAAATTATTAAATACCAACTTCTTTAAGATCAAATAAATACTTAAATTATAAAATAATACTATTTAAAAACTCTTTTGATGAGAACGCTGATCAAATAATTTGTGAACAATATTCAATTAAATATATTTAATGAATGACAGTTTTTTGTTTAAATTATAACATCTGTTGTGAGTTACAACCACAGAGCAATTTATTTACACCTAATAATGTCAACAAAATTATTAAACTAATATTTGCAATAACTAACGATTTCAATACAAAAGCAAAGGCCGTGACAATCCATTCTACGATCAGCAGCGGTAGCTAACGTCTACATATCAGGCTATTACAGAGCCACGCATGCGTATGCCGTACCCTTCCCCTCTACTAACCACAAAACATTGGAAAAGTAACGGTTTCGACGGCTCAAGATATTCCGTGGTTACTGAAAACAAGTGTGCCGCACGTCACGCGGCGCAGAAGTAATGGCGAGAATCGAGAGCGTATACTTTTTGCCGCGCGGCTGGTGCTTTGTATGGGAGCTTACACATCACAGATGTTTTTACTGTGGAGAGTGACTTTGTTGAGTGAAGATAGAGCAGGCCGAACACGAGCAAGACGCATTTGGCATGGAATCGTTTATTGAGAAAATAGAAAAAAGGCATGTCTTGTGGGATGTTGAATGTAGTGATTATAAGAGTTCTAAAACGATCGGCTTGGGAAGAAGTTGTTGATAATTTTCTAAAAACGATATGTCAGTTGAACAAAATAAAGTATTTCGGTAAGTGTTCTTTTTATGTTTTTAGTCAAGTATATCAGTTAGAGTTTATTCATTTACCAGTAAATATCATTGATGCGTTCACAAACGTTTGAAGAAAACTTCAGACTTCAACGCTCCATGCGTACCACCCTTGATTATATACACCTACAATAGATAAACCATCTAATAGGAATATTTGTGGCAGTAATTTTGTTAGTTAGTGTGGCCCGCAACCACAGCTGTTTTAAACTGCATTACATTTACATGGAGACACTAGCGCTCCACAATGGACCACAAAAACAGCTGATATTTTTGAGACTCAAAATTTAACATTGGATGGGAAATCTATTTGTGTATAAAATCAATGGTACCACCCTCCTAGGAGCACCAGCTCGAATCATCTGGCAACCTTCGGTCTTGACTACCCTCCTAGGAGCACCAGCAATAGTTTTCGATGACACTAATTTTTTTATTAGCGCCAACTATCACTGTTTCCAAGAATACTTTTCTGCTAGACCACATTTCTTAGATTTTCCTTAGGCAACCTCTGGTTTTGACTGCCCTTCTAGGTGGATGGGGGGCTAATTATTGACCACCCTTCTTATGTCTAGAAGGCTGAGGTAATGTTTTTAACTACCTTCCACTTTCGGCTACCCTACGAACAGGGCGATGTCATATTTTTCAACCATCCACCGATAAGTAAGTAATTAAAATTATTTTATCACACTTATGAAAATTGCATGGAGCAATATATACTTCAATTGGAACCTGCTGGTAACTGAAAGGTCTAGGTACATAGGACGTCACAGTCTAATTATTACCATATTCAAACAAGGTGGAAAGTAGACGGCGAACAACCTCGCACGGTCGTTACCCCTCTGTGTTGAGGTCTTGACATACAACTTCTTTCGGAAAAATTGTATGTACTTTATTATACAGGGTGATTTGTTTTAGTGTGCCATCTTAGAGATTTTCTAAACCTGCAGAGATACAACAAACTGTAAATGGGGAACTTCACCTACTTCTTCCTGATTAATAAAAATTTACAAATTTACAAAATGTACTGTAAAGGCTAAGATATTAAGTAAATGATTAAACACTAAAAACATAACTAATTAAATACTAATATTGATTACTGGTACAAAAACAAATCTACTATAAATAAGACATTACTGTTGTAGGCACGAAATTGTAGGTTATGATAGTCGTAATACATATAAGATTGACAACAATGAAACAGCTGATATTTATATGAACAGCTGACAGACCAGTATAATGCAAGGGTTTCTTTAAACATTTATTCCCAATAATGATGTGCCTATTTTTAGAGCCAAGGCATTGAATATTGAAAATTATACTATTGTGATAACATAACTATTATAATAATTTACATATGGTGTACTAAGTGCCATTTTACTACACCAAATATATTTAAATGTTAAAATATGTTGACAAATAAAAAATAACAAAAGATTTCAAAATGAGTAATTGAAAAAAAAATATTGAAAAATAGTCTTGGGCTAATTTTATGTATTTTGTCTAAGATATTTAAACTTTACAACAGCTAAAATTTATGAATTGAAGTCTGCATCCTAATATTACAGGATAGTTTTGTAATACCAAAAATTCGTGTTTTTAAACTGTTTGAGTGTTCATAAATAGGAAACGGCTAATATTACGGGAAAAATTCATATAATAAAAAATCTTAAAATTACATTTTCTATCAGAAAATATAAATGGTTCAAATGACTTTATTTGACCGTTAAAGAAAACAACATTGTAATAATCTATGTCTAAGATACGTGCAAGATCCTATACTAGAATATATAAAAGCATGCTACCTTAGAACTAACCATGCTCAATGGCATGCACAGCATGTACAAGCAACGTCAAACGTCATGCAAAACTCAAGACTAATATAATCATGCTCAATGGCCTGCACAAACTATGTCAAAACATCATGTACACAAAGTGTCAAAGTCATACCTGACTTGCAGTTACAGTGTTAGGCCTACATTATTCTAACAAGTGGGAATGGTCAGCATTAAAAAAAATTATTAAGGCTATAAGAAGGGTTGTCCATAAATTCCTCGAAAATATTGATGATTTGTCTATACATCTGTTGCAGAAATCAAACACTATAATTTGTTAGAATAAATCACGTTACCTAGAAAACGATGTTGTCCCAATTTGTTCCTGAATAACCAAGTTTTCAGGAGAAAAGCAAATTTGTTTTTGGGTAAAGACCTTATAGCGACCTTATGGGAAGTTGTTGTAATACCTTTTATCTGAAACAAGAAAACAATTTAGGGTTTTGCTTAATCTTTATCTATCAGAGAGTAGGTCTCATATATTTATGTTCGATATAATAGTGTTCCATCAGGCAAAATAGTTGTGCATTTTTTTACTTGCATTGTAATATATTTGTGCATTTTGTGCTTGCTTATATTGTAATAAATTTGTGTTGTGTGACGTTTACTTGTACTGAAAATTAAGTTGTCCACCATTTTGGAAAATGGTGCATTTTTTAAGATCGCTAAATGTATATCTTTATTAATCAGGAAAAAGTAGGTGAATTTCTTTTTTTAAAGTTTATTGTATATCAGCATGTTTAAAAGACCCCAATGGTGGCACACTTAAAAAAAAATCACCCTGTATATCTAGTTATGTTTGGTAACTAATGATAGCTTAGAATAATAGTAGGAATATTAGATTATTTAAAAACATTCTAGATAATAAATGAGATTTAGAAGTTGACACGTTACCTAGTGTATTTAGGATAGCCTAGATAATACGAACCGCTTGTTATTGACAAATTAGGACACTCTAGTGACGTCCTGCGATCAGCAGTAGTGGTGGTTTGGTTACATATAGTTTTATCTTAAATTTTAAATTAAGTTTTAAACAATACTTAACTACTTCACATAGCTTGATGATAGAGCGTACAGGTAGTCGTCCTGCTGGAAGGACCTTCTGGATGTTCTTTTGTACGAAACACCGAATCCTTCCAGCAGGACGCTTCTCTTGTTAAGCCAACCTAAGGAGTTGTCCTTCCGGCAGGACGCGTCCTTCCAGCAGTACGTAAACAAATCGTAGCATAATTTCAACGAAATATAAACAACTACTCACATGTTTGTCTCACTACTTTTATTAAAACAAAATTTTACATTTTAAAAAACTTACATCCTACGACCTAATGGGATTCCATGTTTTAAATGATATTCAAAATAGTCTCGACCGGTATGGGGCTGCACAACACTGCTTTTGGTCCACATTTTTTGCAGAAATAACTTGCTTTCACTTGTTTTCTGTGGACTCTTGAACAAATAAGGCACTTCCTTTGCACTCTCTGGCGTTCATCGCCTTTGGACAAGTTGACCAGTACGTGACAAATAATTTCAACAGGCATTTCTTCTTCTGCATGGGCATTTCTTCCTATATTTCTATTGGTTTCTGGTGCTTCAAAAGTGTTTTTAATTAATTGAAGTGCCAAGGCTTGAATGAAGTCTGAGTGAGACTTTTTGTCCGTCTTATCTCCCCTAATAAAGTTGTAGGAAAGGAATGCATTTGTTTCAATTATACCAAATATGCAGGCAAATATTCTATGGTGCCACTGCTGGGTCTGCCATACAGATTCCAGTGCTAACCCATCTTGACGAATGTGGTTATGTATGTCAATGGCTGGAGCACCTGAAAAGTAGTCTTCCACCAGCTTTGGACGTGGCACCTCCTTTAGATAAAGTCTGCCATCTTCGCCAAATCTTATTTTCTTGCAGGGTTCTCCAGGTAATGTAGTACTACACGTACCCACAAAAGAATGAACTCTACGGTCTCTCCACGCCACTAAAATTAAATCAACATCTCCTGAATGTGCAATAGCAGACACAAACCTTCCCTTTTCATTAGGACACCTAAGGACAGCCTGCTTTATGGGATAATTCTTATATGCTGTCTTCACCATCCCCAGAAAGAATAAACCTCTTTTGTGGAGTTCGATGCTGGTTTTTACTGATCCGAACCACGAATCACCCACTACTATCCGGCCAGAACCATGCCATAGCTCAGTCAATCGTAAAGTTGTAGCAGCGCCAGCGCCTACATTCTTTTGCCATTTTCTATTGGCCAAATCTTCTTTTCCCTCGTTTATTTCTATTCCTATCATTATTCTTGATGTGCTATCACAAATAGTTTTTACTTCACACCCTACTCCTTTGGGCTTTCTTTTGATTTTCATTACTGCAGGCATTCCACCCTCATGAAATTTATCTTTTCCATACCATTCAAACATAGACTCATCCACAGTTAGTTTATAACCTGGAGAGAAACTCTACCTCCAGTGCTGTACAGTCGTATCAATGAGTGGTCTAACCTGGTACCACTTATCACATCTAGCCCGTTCTTCAGGCATAGCAAATGCCATAGCCATTAAAATTTCTTCAAAACTATGCAAGCCCATTCCAAATCTTACCCCAAATGCTGGAGCAGGGAAGAGTCCATCAGTATCAGACCAGTAGTTACGTCGGGTTCCTAGAACATTGACACTCATTGCGTATAAAAGGCCTATAACTTTCAAAAACTCTTGCTTTGAAACTGTTTTCCGTCTTTCCCTCAAATGTGCATTTGTATAATTCAAGATATGATTTAAATCATTCACAGGGAAGAATAATAACCATAAATCCAATTCACTAAGTGATAAAAGGTCTCGATTAGTCAAGTGAAAGCGTGGCTTATATCGATGGTCTTTGAACTTATCAATAGTAATATTTTTACCGAATTGCCAAAGCATATCATTAGCTAAAACAGTTGTGTTTTCTTCAACCACAGGCACTTCATCGTTATTATTACTATCGTCTTCCTCAGGCTGGTCATTTCCTTCGTCAGAACAGTTTTCTTCATCATCAGATGATGACGACGAAGACGAGTTTTGTTCTAGTGTCTGGGCCTTGGTAGGGATTACCCTCAATTTCTTCCGTTCACCACCTGAAACAAAGTTTTTGTTTCAGATGTTTATATTGATTATGATATCAATATTATGATATATTGTATAATAACGCAATAAGATTTTATTTTTAATAAATAATTATAAGAAAATACTTTTAATGTTTTTAAATAAATAATAATAATTTTTTATTTAAAAAAAAGGTAAAGCAAAAATAACAACCAAATAAAACCAAGGCCCAGCCACAAGTCTATATATTTTATACAAATCTCTTTATTGAAATATGTGCCAAACGTACAGAAATTCTTTTTTTCTAATTGTCAATATAGTTTGTATTGGTAACAGAAATACGATACAAATAAATAATGTCATTTTTACATACCTGGGTCTGTTGCATGTGTTTTTGTTGCTGGCCGCTTCCGGGGCTCTGAACTAGGAACGACGTCGACTGTAGGAGTTCGTCCATGTTCACTTGTAAAAGCAAACAAGTCTTTCATCAGACACCTTGTAGTAGAATTATCTACATCCCAACGAACTGATGCACAACTGCATGACACTTTTACTACTGTTCCAAAACATTTTACAGTATCATAATTACTACCGTAATGAGATCGACTCCACGCGTTATTCGTGTTTGGCGCATCGAAATATGTCACCAAAACATAGACACGGTCACCTTTTCTAACTATTGCAGCCATTACTGAACTGGCAGTGGTACCAACCTCAAACCTATATACGCTGATTCTGTGTTTTTCCCTCTTCTTACGGTAATAATATCGGTCCTGCCAGCAGGACGTAAAGACCTCCTATTTCTGTTCGAATAACGTTCTCAAATGAGGACGTTACGTCCTGCCGGCAGTGCCTTGTACACTCTATCATTAACTGCTTGTCACACTGAATGACTAAACAACATGTCGGGTAACAATGTAGTGGCTAAACCTGCGTGGGTGAGTAGAATGGCAACCTACCGCCATAATATTACGCAAGACTATGATTACTTGCTTTAGCTCAAGAGAGCAACCTCATATAATCTTAAAAGTGTTGGACTTGTTTCTTACCTAACTTCTCCGTTGGTCTTTAGACACATGTTCAGAGCTTGTTTAGCATTATTAGTTTTAATTGTCAAACATTAGTTGAAAGTATCAAATCTGCTGTTCACAGGAATGTTTTAGTTTCTATCGGGTGTTCTATGTTACATGCGAACGCAAATTATATTTAATATATGAGCAATCAGTTTTACATAGTAAATCATTCATTTGGAAGTAAATTATTTCACATCCAATTATTATATTGTGTAAATTTTATCTATCACTAGGATTTTTGATCCTCCTTACATAACTATAATTACAAGGCTTTCTAAAACTCTGGGAATATAAATAAAATCCTCTGTAATATATTGTTTATCATCTGCAACTTTACCTTGGGGACTCTACTCACTTTCCAAAAATGCAGTGACAACTGGTGAATTAGAGCCTATGATGACAGAGTAAATTATACTGCGGGGAAGGGGCTGTTAATTCGAAATAACATATGGTTATGTCACATGTGTGCCATTCATTAAAAAACTAACAATTAATAAAAAAAAAAATAAGTTAGTGGTCTAGAAATTTAGTAAAACTCATGTTAATATTGTTAAATTAAAATGATGTTCATTTCCAGTTTAATCTATGTAACATATGATTTTTCTTGTGATAGCTCAGTAGGGTGGCACTGAAATATCAGATTAGGTTTATTATTAAAATTTTATGTTAATCCAGCTGTTTTTATAAAGTTGTCGTTCTTTATTTAGTATTATTTTCGCCATTAACAAATACAGTTTGTTTAAGTATATACAAATATTTTGATAGTCCTAAAATCATTGTTTAAAAAAAGAAGCCGAATAAATCTCTATTGCTGGACGCACTGGCCGGTTTAGGCGTTTTGCTGTACATCTCGTAGATAAACAAAAGATTCTCCACCTTGTCTCTGGTTACAAATGGCGTAGATCTGTCACCGGATAAATTGTACGAGACACCTAAACACCTGTAAAGACTGAGTATTTGTCGAGTCTGTGGAGGGTACAAGACACCGGAAGTATTGCACATGTTTTCCATCGAATTTTTGATGTTATGAAAGATGGTAAGTCCCAGTATTATGATAACTGACCACATCATCTCGTCAAAACGGACAAGACAGGGTTTAGTGACTGGTTCTGTTTCGGTGAAGAACATCGCTGTGTATCTGACGCTCGTAGACTCTCCGGCTATGCTGGTTGCAATTGTAAACATATTCCTTTTCATTTGTAGATACTGCCCGATAGATTGTCTCGACACGAACGAACAGTTGTTCATCACCAATTGAATAGGAATGTTGTACGAAGCGGGTGTGTGTTGATCGAAATACGGACGCAGGTCTTTGATCAACGCCAAACCTTGCTATCCAAAACTGTTCACTACCTTCACACCGTCGTATTTGTCGGACTTCCCACGTACTCTCACGTCTATCGTAACCACACGTTATTCCACATTTACTTAGAACGTGGTCACATTCGTTTCATAATGATCCAGTACGGCGCAAGGGTTCACTTCGGGCTTACAGAGAAAGCTGTATGAGTCTTCCGCCACACGCACGGCATTTGAAGTGTTTGGTGGTGTCCGATCGGTCAGCCCCACTTTACCTCTCAGCCTGTACAGAGACCTTAACAACACAGCGTCATTTCTCATAAAATACACGTGGTAGTTTCCGTCTTCACTTCGTATGACGGAGAATTTACGGAACGGTGGAAAGGATATTGTATCTCCATGAGGTGACAGATACGGATTTCTTTTGCTCGAAATGTCGTTTCTATTTGAATAGTACACGTTACTATTTACGTTCACCATTCTCGTGTCTGGCGATTCTTCTAACATTTCAGCCACGTCAGTTGCACTATATTCTTCGCCGTCTTTTTTTCTTATCGTGCAGACTATGAACAGTACAGTCGTAGGATTTCCGTTGACGTCCCAACAACACACATCTGCCGCATTCTCCAGTGGTGGGACGATTATGTCAGGCCCCGATTTTGTTCTATCGACGAAGTTAAGTGAGAAGCTGTAGCTATAAGTGAGGCACAGAAATTGGCTACCGAATAGTCTGTGTTGTTTTGTGGTTAAGGACAGTTCGTTAGTTCTGCGCGTAATCTGATATAGTCCCTGAGCGTTACCCATTTCGGTAATCCAAATCGCTCAGCCACTTGTATCACCATTGCATCTTCTTACTCGTCCGGATTCAGGAAAATGTTGAATCCACGTATCAATTCAGCAGCTCGCTGGTAATAGACGTTGATGCAGGCTGATTTCCATGAATTCACAGAAACACTCCTTTTTGCTGGCGCAGTATAGTACGTGTACTGATCAATGTGTTTCGCTCAGTAAGTGTACTGAGGAATTATCAGTTGTGTCGTAGATGCCGTTTTTGCATGATTTCGTAAACCACATTTCTATCAGAGTATTGGTTCTGACTATAATGTCCTTATTCTCTAAACCAGGAACAGACAACAACAATCTCATAGTGACGTTATCAGTTGCTGCCAACATTATTTCTAACTCATCACTGCTGAAATATAAGCAATATATGTCGGCCAAATGTCTAGCAACAGTACTGCCGACCAAATCTCTGAGGGTGTCGAACCTTGTCTCTTTGTAGTGGTAACGTAACAGAGACAAGGTTCGTTATTTCCACCACCTCCAAGACTTTGTGCTCATGACCGTACGAGACTGTAAATAATTCCGTAAACAACATATTTTTGCAAGCAGTTAATATATTTTCCAAATACTTCATACCAATGAATGATGAGTCTCGGGGAACGGTTTTTGAAAATTCTGCGTGGACGTGTTCTACCTGAAGTTTCTGTACGGTTTTCGACAACACGTGAATCAGTGGTAAGTAGGATACGGATACTTGGTTGAACGTGGATGGACCATTACGTTCTCCCTGTTCGAGTTTTTCCATTAGACCTATGGTCTTTAGTCTTTGCTGCCTAGTATTGTGTGGCTGAGCTTATCCACCACGTGCTTTTTCAACACATTGCACGCCCGAACAGTGGCCTTAGATCGATTCTTATAGTTCTCATTGGATCCAGTATTTTCATTGACGCTGTTTTGACGTTTCCTCTTCCTACACAATCATCTTCCGGCCTTGTTCCGTAGCAAGTTATCTGTGAACTCCTGAATTCCAGTCGTTTCGGTCTTAGCACACAATACTGCGTTTTTATGAGACCATATGGAATGCAGTTTGATTCTTCTCACATTCTTACGTCGTTGTGTTTCTACCAAATACCCAGTAGACATCCCACCATTGCACATTTTCAACTTTTTCTCGTTCTGCTTTTTAGTCTCTGATTTCGATTTCAGATAGCTAAGTCACTGTGAAATGCCAAAATCTATCTTACCTACCATTAGTGGGCTGTTCCATATGTGATTATTCATGGCATTCGATGGTAGTTTGTCGAGAAACGTATTAGGTCCTATGCTGTAGTTCGTATACATTTTGTTTTTGAAATTATCAATCCCCGCCAATCCATTTTGTTTAAATGTCCCCGGAAAAAATTCTAAATTATCAAAATAACTGGTCTGGTTTACTAAAGAAATTATTTCAGAGTTTAAATTAAAATATAACTACCGGAGAAAGTACAAGTATTTTGGTCAAAAATAATATTATATTAGATTTTTAAATTTAAGAACAAAAGTTAAACTTACCATCAAAATTACGTATGAACAATTCACTATGGAGGCCGAAAATAATATAATTGGGGACAGCAAACAGTTTTGGAAGTTTGTAAAGAATAAAAAGTCAGCTAATAAAAGTTTGACTGTAATTGATTATAATGGAGTTCAACTTGATAAGGGTAGTTTAATCGCGGATGTTTTTAAAGACTATTTTAGCTATTTTTATAACAGTTATCCTAGAGTCGACGGTGGAATTGAATAGGTGATGGAAGGGGCGACCATGGTCAGCGTGAGCTGTATGATCCTGGACCAGATTACCGAACTGGATGTCTCTTTAGCTACTTAAATAATTGATATCTAAGACCACGGCAGGACCTGATCTATTGCCTCAATATATAGTTAAGGGGTCTACAGATTATTTAACTCAACCATTGTTTTATTTATATAATTTAATTTTGAAATCAAGCAAGTTTCCTGAAAAGTGGAAGTTGACAAAAATAATTCCTATTTTTAAAATTGGTAAAAAAATCTCACATTGTGAATCACAGACCCATAGCTGTGTTACATGCACCCGCTAAAATATTCGAGAGTATTGTTCGTAAGTATTTATTAATATATTTTAAACCATAATTATCTGGTAAACAACATGGTTTATTAGCAGGGCGCTCAATTAATTCTAACTTACTAAATTTTACAAATTATGTATCTGCAGGGTTGGACTTGTGGTTGAGATTAATGCAATTTATCTTGACCTGGCTAAGACTTTTGATAAAGGCGATCATTTTATATTGTTACAAAAATTACATTTCTATGGTTTATCAAATAATTAAATTATAATGATCATATAGAAAATTGTGTCGATTCGGCTGGTAAAATGATTGGGTTTATAATTAGACAAGGGATATATTTTAGAAACATAAGATCATTTACCGTATTATATACATCCTTAGTCAGGTCAAGACTTGATAACGCTGTCATTGTTTGGAATCCAAATTATTTATTTTGCGAAGAGATTATTGAACGAATAGGCCTACAAAAGAAATTGTTGAGATATTTATATTTTAAATGTTCTAATGTATAGACATTTACATATTTGGTACCATACAATGAGTTCCTGGAAATGTTTGCACTGGACAGTCTGAGCCTGAGGAAACAGGTGTTAGCGCAAGGGTATCTCTGGGGTCTGGTCCGGGGCCGGGTGGTCTACACGCGAACTGTCTGGATGCAATTTGTTACCATGTGCCCAACTTCGATAGCAGAAAAAAATAGGTACTTGTTTAGTTTTGAGTGCTCTTTCCTCTGTTGCGGATCATGAGATCTTAGAACAAATTGTTTTTGAGTGGGTCCGACATTATGATATCCATCATGATAGTTTGAGTTTTCAAAAACAAAGCTTTATTATTGTTATCTTGTGAAAGTTGATGTTGATTATTATTTATTTATTTGTTTTAGCGTGTAGTATTATTAATGTATTAAATATATTATTTAGTATAAGTTTGTATGTTCTTAAGCTTATATTTTTGTTAAAATCTAAGGAAAAAATATCAGTTTACTTGTTATTTTAAATTAATTGAAAAAATTGCAGAAGGCTACAAGAACATTGAACTTGATCACAAACCTCTAATTTTAGTTTTGTTGTTTAGTTATATGTACTGCTATAATATAATTGGGTATAAACCTGATTTGTAGCATGAAAATAAAATAAATGAAGGATACAAAATGGATGAAAGTATAAAATAAGTACACAAATATGTTTTAGAATTAACCAAGTTTCATTATTTGAGTTTGGACGATCCTAATCATGTTAGACGAGTGTATTAAAACAGCTGATAGAGAATAAAATAAGAAAGTAACTAAACACATATTTTTAAATTTTATAGTTTAGGTTAAGAATACAATTTACATTTAACATTATTATTGTATTATTTACAAGTTTTTACATGTTAAAGAATATATGGAAAGGATTCAACGAAGTACAAGAGTTCATTAATCAAAGGTAAACTACCTAAGGATTAGGATAACAGTGTTACTAGAATATATATAAGTTCATCATTAAATAAAAATATTGCAAATGTCAGTTAGTTTTGAAAAATATAGCTTTATAAATATTAAAATCACTATTTACTCCTGTCAAGATGATCTAAAAGAGCACACAAAAATAAATAAAAAATAGGAATTATTTTATTTGGTATAATTAGTCAAATTGTACCTTCTATAATTTGGTATGTTATATAAATAATCAATGACTATTCGTAACCCCTTCGAAACAACTGTACGTGATAGTGCCGTCGTTCTTGGATATCTGACAAATTTAGAGTTGTTAATTCTTTTACTTAAATGACTTTCTGCATGTGCTATTCAGCAGTTACGAGGGATTAAAACATTATTTTATACTTTGCTTAAAAAGGAGGGTTTATGCGTAGGTTTTAGCAAAAATAATCTAACAAAGAGAAGCGATGGGAGAGTAATGGTGCTTCACTGGAAAATATAGTTAATTATTATATTTAAGTTTTGGCTCATTGGTAATGATTTAACCTCAATTCCAAGTAATCAACAAACAAATTCAACAATACCACCCATACAAAATCATTCTTAAAATCCGTTTAATGCAATATTAGTAAATATTCATTGAAGACACTTTCAACATAAAACTTCCATCAGCTTACCAAAACACCAGTTACCTAAAAAACTTGTGATTTGGCAAAGAGTTTTCTTAATTCCATTGATCTATATCCTAAAAAGGTTTAGTGTAAGAAAGGACCTAGTATTCATGAGTTTACCTCACTAAACATACAACTTTTCATTTCATATTTGGAGATAGGTTGTACAATAAATTAATGAGACTTATTACTTTGAATTAAGATTGACTAGTAGAGTAGCTTATCGTAAATTAATTGTTAAAAGAAAATATAAATCCTACAAAAAGTTAATGCTACTAGAAAGAGGAAAGAGAAAGAGGTTGTTTTCTTAATGGCAGTTATAAATAGATCTCAACTAATATAATTTACATCTTTATACATGTGTAGTAACGATTGCTACTTTTATGCTTGGGGATTTTTTCCTTGGGGTATAAAAGGACGGATTTACACAGTCCACGACATTCCATCCGCATGCAAACTGAATAAACAATAACTCAATACACATTTAGCGCATTGGATTTGACCTCTGTTTCTGCCTTCTCTGTGATGCTACTAAAATAATAGATTACCATATGCATCTATTATCTCAATTACAGTGTAAAAGACACTTGTAACAAACTAATTATATGCAACTTTTTTTTAAATTCTTTTGTAGGAACAAGCTAAATATTGATTAGGTGTTTATTAGAAACCATAAAACTGTCAAATGTAACAAGTTAAGTTATAACAAGCTGTTAGTACATTGGCACATTTGGATATTTTTTTAATAATACCGTGACAGTGATTCTTAATTGCGTAGAATTATGTGAAAGTACCTTCACTAGTAAAACCACTCGTAGAGGACATACTCGGTGGCTAAAGAGCCTGGTCCATCCATCTCACGACAATTACTTTACAAGTTTGTTCTGGAATGTGAGTGAGTAAACTTACGTTCACTAGTAAAACCACCAAATACCCACATAGTATGACTTTCTAAATAAAGCCGTCAGTGGGGGACAATTTCGGTGACTAATGGCCATGATCCATCCATCTCACGTCAATTGCCTTACATTTTGTTCAGGAACGTGAGTAAGTGAAAGTACCTGCACTAGTAAAACCACAAAATAACCACATAGTATGACTTTCTAAATAAAGCTGTCAGTGGGGGATAATTTGGGTGACTAATGGCCATGATCCATCCATCTCACGTCAATTGCCTTACAGTTTGTTCAGGAACGTGAGTAAGTGAAAGTACTTGCACTAGTAAAACCACAAAATAACCACATAGTATGACTTTCTAAATAAAGCCATCAGTGGGGGACAATTTCGGTGACTAATGGCCATGATCCATCCATCTCACGTCAATTGCCTTACAGTTTGTTCAGGAACGTGAGTAAGTGAAAGTACCTGCACTAGTAAAACCACAAAATAACCACATAGTATGACTTTCTAAATAAAGCCGTCAGTGGGGGACAATTTCGGTGAATATTGGCCATGATCCATCTACCTCACGTCAATTGCTTTACAGTTTTTTCAGGAACGTGAGTAAGTGAAACACCTGCACTAGTAAAACCACAAAATAACCACATTTTTTACTGTCTAAACAAAGCAAACTCTGTGACTCAAGAGCCTGGTCCATTTACCTCACGTTAATCACTTTAAGTCAGGAACGTTAGTGAGTGAAGTGCATTCACTAGTAAAGCCACCAATTAACCACATAGTTTGACTGTCCAAACAAAGGAGTCAGTGTAGGACATATTCGGTGACTAAATGGCCTGACCCATCCATCTCAAGTAAATTACTTTTATAGTTTGTTCTGAAACGTGAGTGAGTGAAAGTACCTTCACTAGTAAAGCCACCAAATAACCACATAGTATGATCGTCCAAACAAAGGAATCAGTGGAGGACATACTCAGAGACTAAAGGGCCTGGTCCATCTATCTCACGTCAATTACTTTTACAGTTTGTTCTGGAACGTAAATGAGTGAAAGTGCGTTCACTAGTAAAACCACCAAATAACAACATTGTTTGACCATCTAAACACATCAGTCAGTGAAGGACATACTCGGTGACTAATGGGCCTGGTCCATTCATCTCACGTCAATTACTTTTACAGTTTGTTCTGGAACGTGAGTGAGTGAAATTACCTTCACTAGTAAAGCCACCAAATAACCACATAGAATGATTATCCAAACATAGCAGTCAGTTGAGGACACACTCGGTAACTAAAAGGCCTGGTCTATCCATGTCATTTCTGAAGTAAGAAAACAAAATAATACTGAATAACTAAACATTTGGCTTTAATTGACATATAACTATACATAACCAAGATATTAGAACGATAAAAGCAAGGCCCAGTAATTCATTTTAAAACAACAATAATAAAGTAAAAATAATAAAAGTATGTTTTTAAAATTACTCTTCATCCAAAACACAGGTTCATATCATTTTTCTCCTCTGAACGATGAAGACACGTAATCTTTTAAATAGTTAGCGGGCGTTCTAATTCTTTGAGGTCGCTGACTATCACACGAAGATCGCAGACTTCCATCTGGGAAACTTTCTTCCAAATTGCTTGGAAAACTTCTTGGTGATAGACGATCATCTTCTTCCTGTTCATATTTAGCGATTGAGAATGCATTAGCTTATAATTATGCATTATAATTTCTAAAACAGAGTAGTCTTCTGTTCCTCGAAGAGCCAGGTATCTTAAAAGTACTGTGGTTTACTTCCCATCAAGAAGCTGAACAAAGGTGTAGCTGGGCTGGGATTAACCTCTAACAGTGATACTTCTTGAACTTGCGGATCATATTTTGAAGAGTTGGCATGTCTTTTCATCATTACATGCCCTGGTACAGACAGCCATGAAGGTAAAGATGAACCACAAGAACTTCGTCTTTGGCGTTTAAACATCCTTTCATGAGGTGTTTCATTTGTTGAAGTGCAAAGCAATGAACGTATGGCATGTAAAGCTTCACCTAGGACACATTCACACCGATTAATCTCTAGGTTTTTAGACTTGAGTGCTAGCATGATTGTTTTCCAAATTACTCCGTTGTATCTTTCAGTTTGTCCATTGCCTTGTGGGTTGTGGGCAATTGTGTTACTTGAAGCTGTTCCAATTGAATTTAGAAAAATTTTAAGCTCTGCGCTCATGAAGACGAATGAATGTATGAAGGTGTGCCGAAAATATAGAAAAGAAGTATTAAATGTTCTATTATTGTAGCTGAGGATGGATCTGCACATGGTATTGCAAAAGGGAATCTTAAATATTCATTAATTATTGTCAGGAAGTATGGATTTCTTCAGGAAGAAGGTATAGGGCATTTAAAATCTAGATTTAACCTCTCAAAAGGTGCAGTGGTTTTAATGAGCTTACCTTCAGTGTTCAAATATTTAGGTTTGATTTCGGAACAAATCTTACAATTTATTGTCATCTATTCTCCCTAACCTCATTGATTGAAAATGGCAAATTCTTGCATCGTACCCAATACGCGATGACCACCTGGATGACACATACGCGTATTCCAGCTAAGATTAGGACTTGAGATTTCATTTACAGAGGCACATATTCTAGAATAGGCATCTGCAGCAGCATTACTTTTACCAGGTCTGTAGATAATGTCGAAGTGATAGATAGATAGTGTAATTTGGTATCACATAAAATTCATTTTTAATTCGATTTGATTGTTTTTGGTTTAGCATGAAAGAAACTGACTGTTGGTCTGTTATAAATTTAAAATGCTCTCCAACAAGAAAATATTTCCATTTTCGGAGTGATTCAACAATAGCATAGGCCTCACGTTCTACAGCACAATGCCGTCGCTCTGCTTGTGACAATGTCCTAGAAAAGGATGTGACTGGTCTACCAGCCTGTGATAAAGTTGCTCCTATAGCTTGATCAGACGCATCTGTTTCAACCTCAAAACTAGCATTTTCATCCATTGAATAAACAGCAGATTTAGCGATCATTAATTTGATATTATTGAAAGTATCAACAGCAAGTGTATTTAAAGGAAACCTCATAGATTCAACAAAAGACCGCAATTCATTTAAAGTTATGAATCCACCTAGAATAATGGACGAACATTCCCATCACCCTGCGTAAAGCTGCCAAGTTGTTTGGAATAGGAAAGTCTAGAAGAGGTCGAAGCCTAGTTGGATCTGGACGAATGATATGACCAGAAATCGTGTTACCTAGCAAGTTTATGGATCCTTTTGAAAAAGTAGTCTTTTCTTTATTGATTGTTAGATTGTATTTCTCCACGGCTTCCATGAACTTCTTCTTGATTACTTCGGCAAACGGTAACATCAACTAAATAAGCAAAAGTACCTTGCAGATCATCAGTTTTAATTATCCCCCCATATGTAACGCAAAAGGGAATAAAAATTCGTATATTTTGCCATTTGCTTCGAAAGCAAATGCAAATGGCAAAATCAGTCAGTGGAGGACATACTAGTTGACTAAATGGCCTTGTCCATCCATGTCACGTCAATTACTTTTACAGTTTGTTCTGGAACGTGAGTGAGTTAAAGTACCTTCACTAGTAAAGCCACAAAATAACCACATAGAATGATTGTCCAAACACAGCAGTCAGTTTAGAACATACTCGGTAACTAAATGGCCTGGTCCATCCATGTCACGTCAATTACTTTTACAGTTTGTACTGGAACGTGAGTGAGTGAAAGTACCTTCACTAGTAAAGCCACAAAATAACCACATAGAATGATGGTCCAAACACAGCAGTCAGTTTAGAACATACTCGGTAACTAAATGGCCTGGTCCATCCATGTCACGTCAATTACTTTTACAGTTTGTTCTGGAACGTGAGTGAGTGAAAGTACCTTCACTAGTAAAGCCACAAAATAACCACATAGAATGATTGTCCAAACACAGCAGTCAGTTTAGAACATACTCGGTAACTAAATGGCCTGGTCCATCCATGTCACGTCAATTACTTTTACAGTTTGTTCTGGAACGTGAGTGAGTGAAAGTACCTTCACTAGTAAAGCCACAAAATAACCACATAGAATGATTGTCCAAACACAGCAGTCAGTTTAGAACATACTCGGTAACTAAATGGCCTGGTCCATCCATGTCACGTCAATTACTTTTACAGTTTGTTCTGGAACGTGTATGAGTGAATGTATGAGTGAGTGTATGAGTGGCTTCACTAGTAAAGCCACAATATAACCACATAGAATGATTGTCCAAACACAGCAGTCAGTTTAGAACATACTTGGTAACTAAATGGCCTGGTCCATCCATGTCACGTCAATTACTTTTATAGTTTGTTCTGGAACGTGAGTGAGTGAAAGTACCTTCACTAGTAAAGCCACAAAATAACCACATAGAATGATTGTCCAAACACAGCAGTCAGTTTAGAACATACTCGGTAACTATATGGCCTGGTCCATCCATGTCACGTCGATTACTTTTACAGTTTGTTGTGGATCGTGAGTGAGTGAAAGTACCTTCACTATTAAAGCCATAAAATAACAACATAGTATGATTGTCAAAACAAAGCAGTCAGTGGAGGACATACTCAGTCAATTAAGGGTGAGATCCACCCATTTCACTTCAGTTAGTCGTACAGTTTGCGCAGAAATGGAGGTGAGTGAAAGTACCTTCCTTAGCAAAACTACCAAACAGTTACACTGTTTAACTGTCCAAACCAAACCATTAGTGGAGGACAAACATTGATGAACTGTCCACAGGAGTCAGTGGAGGGTACAATCGGGAACTAAAGGCTCTGGTCCCTCCATCTCTCACGTCAATAGATCATAAAGTTTCCCCAGTAACGTGGGTGAGTGAAAGCATATCTTTTTTTATTTTATTTTTTAATGCCTAGTTTTGGCATCAGTTTTTATTATTATCATTCACATTTTATTATTTTGTTATTTACTACTCTAAAAAAAGTGCTAGTGGACTACATATATGTATTCTGGTCATTGGTTTCCAAACTTGAAATATTTTAAATTCACTTTTCTAATTAATCTGTAGAATAGTTTATGTTTCCAGGTTTTGCTGTACATTTTGTTTTTAGGTATAGGTATTTTTAGTATAATCATGTACTTTCACTGAATATACATTAATAGGGATTCTTCAATGTTTCGGAATGTAACAACCAGTTTGTGGTCAAAATTTGTACATGGTATATATTCGTCTTTAAACATTCTGTTTCTGAATATTAACATTAGTCCAATTTGCCTTTCTTTAAAACCAAACTATGTATGTCTAATTCACTTAAGTGTTAACCTATCTTTGTATTGCTCATATTTTCTTATTTCTACTTACTACATAAAGCACTCATGGAAAAAGTATTTCTGTCCTTTTAAAGAGGTATTAAAGGAATAATGATATAAATATATTTCTTTGTCTTAATGGCAATATTGTATTAATTTGTCTACTTTATTTTAGATGTCAAGTGGTCTAAGTGTTGGGGAGCAGTTGGCCGGAATGTTGAATATGCTGAGATTCGATGACCCCAATTGGACAAGCTCGACTGGAGAGGTGTCTCTTATGTCTTTGGTATGGCCACTCCTACCTTTGCTACCACCCCAGCCACCACCTCTACTAACAGAGTTGATGAGAGATGGTGATCGTACCGATCGTACCACTAAAGAAAAGTGTTGCATGTGTGGAAAACCAGGAAAGAATTTTGTATCACGTTCTTGTGAAAATACGCCATCGCCAAACGCTGCATATTCATCGGGAATTGAACTTAGACAACGGTCAGTTTTACCAAAGAGACCTTCCTTAGACAGGATGGTGGATGCCATTGAACACAAAGTTGAAGAAAAACTGAACAGCATTGAGCAAATGACTGTCAGGAATAACGAATTGGACAGGCAAAAAAGGGAATTGTACGAATCTGGAAACTCCATGAATGATGCGGAGCTTCTTAATAGGCTTCAATGTCTGGTGAAAAAAAAACAAACTCATGAACAGAGGTTAAAAGAACTTGAGACAAAAAAGCAGAAGATGGAAGATTCGTTGATCACTGCAATTACATTGGCTAAAGGTATTGAGCCTAAAGGCCAAAGTAAAACTGTTAATTTCCGTACCTATGATAAACCTATAGGCCTAAAGCCCTCTAATAATAAACATAATAAATCCATATTAGCAGCACGCAATTTGAGTGAGGACGACAATATAAACGCGGAGATCGAAGAATATGATGAAGGAGTACATTATCAAGACAGACATGTAACAGAAGATGACATACCCATCACCGAAAGAGCACTAAATTTTGACATGTTCAAAGATATTGCAAATGATGGAGCCAATCTTCTCGATAATCTAAAACAAAATAAACAAATATATTGTCTATATTGTATAACCAATTGTATTGGTAAAGAAATAAGTACAAAAGTTAAAAACGATCTGCTAAAATCAATCAAAGATAAAACTAAAGAAATAGGTAAAAATCCTGGGGACAATGTTATCAATGCCCTAACATCAATTAAAGATTTAGGTAAATAAACTTTTGAAGAAATAGGTAAAAAGTAAAACTAATCTTGAAACTGAACACTAAATGTTGAAGCAAGAAATAAACACAGTAAACTATAAAAACGCATCGAAATTCCAAAGTGAGCGTATTTCTTTATTTCATGTCATAATCTGTAATATATCATTTAAAATTAGTACACCTTTTTAGATAGATCTTTGTATTATTTATTTATTTTGTAAAGAAGAGGGCGATCTTCATTTTAAGTTTACTCTGATAATTATCTATAGAATATTGATTAGCGCTGGCAGAACTTATCAGACAGAGAAATAGGAGACCCAGTATAGTAAAAAGTCAATAATACTGATATAAAGTAACAAATAAAGCCAGCATTGGAACTTGTGCTATCTCTAATAATTCAGGCGCGCCTTAGATCACTCGGCCATTGGCTCAACAAACATGTTATGTGACCGCTCATAAAAAGAAGTGCGCTAAGCATGCCTCTAAATGTAATGCGCAGTGAGGGAAAACAACGTCACGTGATAAAATACTTAACAGTTGATGCATTTACTTGCACGACCTAAAATAACTCGTTCTAAATTCTTAAACCTAATATACTCACAAATTACATTATCCAAAGATGCGCCATTTAATTATTTTTAAAAATATAATGTTAGTTTGTTTGATACATTAGCATTATTACATCACGTTAAATTATTAGCAAACTACATATATTCTATTCTAGGACTTGGCCACTATATGAATATAACCATACATGTAGTCGGCAGTTACAAACAGTCTATATATTTAATTTCCTAAGACGAATAGGTTGCGTCGAAATTCCAAGCACTACACTCTACCTACGACTTTCGGAAATGGTTTATTTTAAAGCTCTGATATTGTAGATGGCGGGAAAAATTAAATTTTTGCGATTTACCTTTAGGGCTCAGCCCCATTGGCTTTCATGTTCCCATGTTAATCTTATGTGAAGAGTGTTTCTAACATTTGTTTTGATTTATTAAATCCAGCCACCAGCTGTCAATAAGACAAATTAAATATTCTATCTGTTAATATTTTATACTCTAACTAGCTGTACCCGCCCGCTTTGCCGGTCATAATATTGAGTTTTGATTGTATCATTGAAATGTGCAGTAACCTTTCAGTTTACACAGTATCCAATTTACAACAGCTGATGTTTTGTGTAGTTTACTACTGTACTCAATTATTGAAGTTATACTTCTTTGCGCCTGTTAGACACTTTGGGATGGGATGTTGGTCGAGAAACCGCGTCACGCTGAAAAGTAAGAACAAATTTTTAAGAACTATCGATTAATCGATTGTTAATCGAAGAAATTTAATCGAAGAAATTACTGATAATGATAATATAGGTGTATAATATAATAATGAATTCACGTATAATATATTGAAGATAAATATATTGAATAATATTGAAAAATGTCTTATATTTCATTTATATATCCTGTCTGTTTGTGTGCGTGAGTGGGTGTATGAGAATGGCCAAAGAAGTAGAACTTCCACCGTGTGGTCCGACGCACACCCAATTTTTTTTTAATTTAGAAAGTTTTGCCTACCACAATTTTATTCTATTTGTTTTTATTTAACAGCTGTTAATCAAATAAATCAATTAATATAGCTTCACAAGAAATCAAAACATAAAAATATAAACAGTTTAAAAAATTAACACATGGTTTAATTTACTTTTGACATATTTAAAACTCACAGCTGATATTCTTTTTATATTTGACTTATTATACCTTCATGCATCCTGCTATTTGATTAACATTGAAACTTTAGAATTCCAAGGAACGAAGCCCTGAGGGATGAAAGAAACGGGAATATGACAGAAACATTCCCTGGGGTATATAGAACAACTTTCCCAAGTTTCATGGCGATCGGCTGGACAGTTTGGTAGCGCATAAAGGACAGACAAACATACATTGGATTTTATAGATATAGATTAACAAGGCACAAGGCCAAACCTTTAAGAAGCTGGTGTTTTCCTAGACAACCCAGTTTTTACACATGGGTCACTTTGTATTTAGTAGAGTAACATCCCCAGACGGAGCAACATTTTAATTGTATTTATATAGGGGGTTTCGCTCCAACAAGCCACTAGTAAATATTATTTATTGGAAATAATTCATTACAAAACATAATCAGTAAAATACTTTTATAACGTAAATAGGTTTATATATAATAAGGGATAGACAATAGTAATAATATGCTACACCAATAAGTATGAATGTAAATCATTTAAAAATATTTAACAAACTAAATGTTAATGTCATACTAGTGATGCATACGTACTTCAGAGTAACACTTCCGGTCTGTCTGTCTTCCGGCAAAACTATGCCATAGTTTAAACGAACGAATAAAATAATTGACCGATTGAAGATACTCACTCAAGACTTGTATGATCTGTGGGTCACATTTCCTATTTGACCCATTCTATGATGGTTTGCTGTGTTTACATCGTATAATTAAATTGGGCAAACTTTGGAGCATTAAAGATCCAATACGATGGTAAAAAAACATCATGTATTTTGAAGTAATAGACACAACCTGTTACTGAATTATCTAAATGTGCTTCAGAAATTAACTTTGCAAAGGCCGATTTGCAAGATCTGATATAGTCTAAATAGTTCAGAGAGCATTTTTTGTTCTGTTCGATCTAATGAAGTTAAGTCCATAATTATTTTTTCAATAAACGGAGATCTCTTATGATCTGTCTTTTGCACCTTACTTTTGTGACAGCAAATAGTAAACTTATTTCCGTTTTGGTTTGTCTCTTTGAAAACAAAGCGAAATGCACCACAAAAGCACAACTGGTATTTATGGAGCCTAAATTAAATAGTTCTATAGTTGAATGCGTTTCTAAAGCACATTTGGGTCCATCAGTAAAATTTAGTTTATAGATTTTGGACTTATGATAAGTTTCACGTAGATTTGTTTGTCTTTATTATTTCTGCCCAGTTTTAAAGACTTAACCACCCCTTTTCCTTTTTGTAGACTGTTGAAGGCGTAATTCTTTGTCACATGGTGGGGTTCCAGTACACTATAATTTCCCTTATCTAATCGTCCCGTTAGAAGTAAATGACATACTTCACTACAGTTATCAAAGTCATGTATACAATTTCTTGCTCACCATCTGTATGGACTCTGAAGAAATAGTTTGGGTAAAGCCTGCTAATACAATTAATTTTAGCTTTTCCAGCATACTCACTGTCTCGTGACTTCTGTCAAAAAAATAAAACTTCATAGCTCTGCCATTCATTACAAATACGTTCAACAACTCGCAGCCTAATTTCACTGTGGTTATCTTAATGACCACTAAAAAAATACACAAAAAACACAACGAAACAGGCAATTGCCATTCACAAACTATCTCCATTTTGATAACTAAAATAAAACCACTAAAAAGTTAAATAATAACTGAACAAAAGTAAATAAAAATAGCAAATCAATCAAATAAAAAGTATAACGTAATAAAATGCTTGTTTGTATAACATAAATGAGGACTCCAAATTGTTTTAAAGTTAAAATGTTTGTAAGTTTTCAGTTGTAGTTTGCTTACAAGTAAAACATGTTTCACCTGAAAAATAACCTAAAAATTTAGCATATGGCCTAATGACAATTTAAAGGATGATTGTCCTACATTTAGGGCTATTTATTGCCATTTATTTGAAATATATTCATCAACTATGATACTTGACGAATCTAGAGATCGAGACCTTTTCATAGACACCTCAATCATGAAAATTGGTTAAGTAGTTCCTGAGATCTCAGCGTGACAAAAAATCTGCTTGCGTATTAAATATACAGGACTAGGGAACACCCCTGCACGCTTCACGTGCCAACCCCGGCGCTCACTGAGCTCGATACACCTCGTCCTTTGGCCTCGGCACGTGACTATTGACTACAAATAATAGTACATTATCTGTATAATGTAAAATCATAATATCAAATTTATTTACAGTATTCACGCACACTACTTGCTTTACCACCTATTTATTAGTATAAATACGCAAGGATATTACTTAGCCTATTTCAAACGTGTTCATTTAATTTCAACAGCTGAAGATTAAACTGATAGTATAATATTGCTAGCCATCCATGTTCCCGTTTATCGCAACGGGATATTTTATTAAATGGTTTTTTTTATAAATGGAGTTATGGTTTGGTTCTCTTCCAAACATTAGTCATTTTGTATGTTATTGAATATTAGCCCGTCAGTTAGACACACTAAAAATTTTAGAGTCATCATATCCAGTCTCTCCACGAGGAGAGGCCATGTATACAAACAAAAACATACTATATTTAAACATATTTGCAGATATTTACAAAGCTTTTTAAACAATATTCAACGAGGAGTTTTGTTGGCAGGCCCCCTATCCTACTGCCAAAGAAATCTTACTTTTACTTCAAAATTTCCTTATTAACTACGTTAGTGGTTTTGTTGTCAGGAGCCAGGAACACTAAACTCTCAAGGGCTCTCACTCTTGAGCATGTAACAAGAGTTGCCAATAAAAGAAACAGTCTTCTCTCAAGTATATGCTAGGTGATTTGATTATCTGACCCTGAGTCTTATTAATTGTCATGGCAAAGGTGACTTTAAGAGGAAATTGGAATCTCTTGAAAGGAATCTGATAGTCGGAAGGGATTAGTGGGATCCTTGGAATGAAAACATATTCCCCTCTTGCACATCCTGTGAACACTGTTACCTCTATAACATTGCTATGTGAGGCTGTTTCTTGAAGTCTAGTCCTATTACATAGTTTTGGATGATTTAAATTTCGAAACAGCATTACATGGGCTACAACTTTCAGATAAAGCCTACGGGCTGGCAAGCCTGGCGGATTTAAGGCAATCAGCAACTCAACAGAAAAATGAGCAGCCTCGTCAGGATCTAAAACTGAATCAACTTTCGGTTTCTGGATTGTCAAATTATTTTAAAAGTAACTCATTGATATCTGATACCTTGTCGTTTAGTGGACTGAGAATGGCTCGTTCACGCATCTAATCCATATAATGTGTTTAATGTCTGGGTAGATCCTTGTAGTAAGTTCATACAAAGTATTTACATTTGACCCCAATGCATTTGAAATAATTATCTTACCTTCTTGCTCAGGATATATACCGTCACCTATATCTGGAAGGGACGATGAAAACTCTTTGACCGAAATATTTCCTTCTCCTAATTGTTGCTAAGACCAGATTTATGATGTAGGACTTTCCCGTACTCCCTGGAGCACCCAAGAAGAATAATTTACCTCACCCAGACTGAGCACTCTCAATAACGGGTTTATAGATAACCAGCTGCTCCTTTGTTAAATTCTGTTCGTTATTTTCAACGTACACAGCAAGCATGAGTATTCAGGATTCTCTAGGATATAATGAATCCTATTGGGCGAAGACTAAGCTGTTATAATCTTTGACCTCCCAATATAAATATTGCATCTTATATGATGATCAGACATTGATTGTAGGCGTTCTTAAGTTATGTCATAAAACTACTTTTTTTGTGATTTCCCATAAGAAATACATTGGGACAGTTTTGGGGGAAAATATCGCCATCTTGTTTATGAGTGAAAAAAGTAAACTTTTGTGAATTTTCCTGGAGGTTTCAGACTAAGAGATTCAATTTAAGTATATACTTCATGGTGGTAGGACGCCGGAAAGTGCCTCAACAGTGATCCCAAAGCAGCTGATCAACGTGTGTTGTTGATCTATTAGAGAAATAGTGAAGTAACTGTAGGAGAAGCAGTGGAGGGGAAGATACGTGAACTGTTGTGTAAATCGTGTTTCGTTTGAGGTTTTATTACATTACTTATTATTTCTGCATAAATTAGTGACTTTATCAAATTTAGAATTATATTTTTAATTTATTTAATCCATTGGCATAACATGACAAGACCTAACAGCAGCTACGTAACTGTTAGTCCTATCAATAATTCATAAGATTAGTTGCTTGAATAATTACTTCAACTAAACTTCATATTTCTTAATATAAACTAAACATGATTGGTTATATATTTAATTCCACAAGCGGATGAGTCCCCATGATATTTCTTTAGTAGAGACAAAATAGAAGGCCAAGTACCTTCGGTACTCCAATGAAACTAAGAAACGAAACAAACAAACCATGCAAACAAATTGGAACTCCGCTCGATACCGGTCCCAAGCCCGGCGTCTCATCTTCCCATAACCGATGAGGAGGAGGAGGGTAGGACACCTTCCCATAGCTCTCAGTGTGAGCCCGATGCTGAGAGCACTCCTATCCCATTAATTCCTTATCCTACCTAACCTTTCCAACCAAGCCAAGGCGGAACAGCGTGGGCCGAGGGCTGAATGGCTGGTGGTAGACCAGTCTATACCATGCGGACTCTGGACACCTGCCGAAATCCAGTTTCAAATAGGCTTACCCTGGCATGCGGGGCTCTGTCGGGGCTAGACCATTTATTTCCCTAGCTAATCGTGGGAATCCTATGGACCCAGATAAAACCAAAACAACAAAATCTTCTCCTAAGGACCGCATTGAGTCCTTAGGCAATGAACCGAGCATGGGAGCAGAGGGCAGCCACACTGGCCAGCCCTTGTTTTCCATTGCTCGGGCTAAATCAACGTCGGGGGGGGACATGTCTCTCTCCGATTCTAACTCCAACTTGGCTGGCTAGGGACAATGCCAAGGGTGATTCAAGCCAATCTGCACCACAGTAAGGCTGCCTCGGCAGCCCTCTGTCAGTCCATGACTGCACATAACATCGACCTGGCCCTGATTCAGGAACCTTGGTTACACAAGGGCAGAATCGCAGGACTGGCCGATGCAAAAGGTAAGATTATTTCCTCTTGTTCCACCAATAATGCTAGGACATGTATCTTGGTACGTAATGGTATGGAAGTATTTCCCCTGTTTGAGTTCTGTTCCAGGGACATCACGACAGTGAGAATGACACTGAGCACGGAGGAAGGGCATGGGGAGTTCACCGTCAGCTCTGTGTACCTTCCCTATGATGCTCAGGACCCACCCCCTTCCAGGGAACTCGAAGCCCTGGTTGACAAACAATCCATTGGGGGGCGGCACCTTCTGGTCAGCTGCGACGCCAATGCTCATCATGAAGCATGGGGATCAACCGATTCCAACAGGAGGGGTGAGTACCTATTAAACTTCATCGTATCCAATGACTTATTCATACTAAATCGGGGCAATGAACCCACATTTAAGAATAGAGTCAGAGCCGAAGTCATAGACCTGACCCTTTGCAATGCGGTCACTCTAGGCCTCATTGACAACTGGCGGGTCTCTGACGAACCTTCTCTTTCAGATCATCTGTACATTTGCTTTGATATCAAAGCTAAAATGTCAGCCTTTTTCTCTCCTCACCGAAATCCTAGGCGGACGGACTGGGAGTCCTATGCTGCGGAACTTTCGGCCATCGCGGGATTGGGTCCCGGGGGGGGGTAGAGTACGAATAAGGTATGTCGTGGAACTAGAGCAGGCGGCATCCTGTTTACAGGATGCGATCCTCGAAAGTTACCACGACAACTGTCCAATTTCAATTACACCGCCTAGACCAAAAATCGGGTGGTGGACAAAATCCCTGGAAGCTAAGAAAAGGCGCGTTAGAATGCTTTTTAATCGCTCTAAGGTGACCAATTGTCGAGAAGAGTATCGTTTAGCTCTTAACGACTACAATTCATCCATTCGTGATGCCAAGAAGGCTTCATGGCAAACCTTTTGTAGGGGCACTGACTCCATCAAAGAGGCAGCCAGAATCCAGAAAATCTTGGCTAGTGAACCTATCAACCCCATGGGCAGTCTTAGAACCAGCTCAGGGGAATTGACAACTTTACCTGGTGAAACGCTCAAGCTCCTTCTGGAGTGTCACTTCCCAGGGAATATCGTTGACGATGCTCTGGAAGTCTCTGGCCCTCGAGAGACTAGCCCTATACCTAGGGCAACTCGAGAGGACTGGAGGCAAGCTAGACGTATAGTCACCGTTTCCAAAGTTAAATGGGCAATCGACAAGTTCAGCCCATTTAAATCCCCAGGAGGCGATGGCGTCTTTCCTGCATTGTTGCAGAAGGGCCCACCGAACCTCCACTTTCTACTTTGCGAAATCTTCAGGGCGAGCCTTGCCCTCGGGTATATTCCTCATTCTTGGAGGGTTAGCAAAGTAGTCTTCATTCCTAAGCGGGGTCGTGGCGACTACACAAACGCCAAATCCTTTAGGCCAATTAGTCTTTCCTCGTTTCTGGTGAAGACCATGGAGAGACTCGTTGAATCTCACATTCGAGAAGGGGCGCTTAAAGACTCCCCTTTACATCGAAATCAACATGCGTATCTCCCGGGGAAGTCTTGTGAGTCTGCCCTCCATTGTTTGGTCAGGCACCTTGAACATTCCCTGGAGAACAAAGAAATTTCTCTAGGAGCCTTTTTGGATATTGAGGGGGCATTCAACTACACCTCATATCAGTCAATTATTCGTGCGCTGGGACAACGTGGTGTAGAGCCTACCATCTGTAGGTGGGTCGACCACATATTACGGGGCAGAAGAATTCAATCAACCCTTCTAAGTGAGGTGGTGGAGATTTCTGCGAGCCGAGGATGCCCGCAGGGGGGAGTTCTATCACCCCTCCTGTGGGACCTGGTGGTGGATGATCTCCTAGTCAGCCTCACGGATAAGGGTATTTTCATACAGGGCTATGCGGACGATCTTGTCCTACTGGTCCGTGGCAAGTACCAGGGCACTGTTACGGACATCATGAACGACAGTCTGGAAGCAGTGAACTCCTGGTGTGTACGAGAAGGGCTTGCAATAAACCCTTCCAAGACAGTAATAGTTCCCTTCACCAGGAAAAGGGTTCAGGGCTCCTTCAGAGGCCTGGCCCTTGGTGGAGTGTCTCTGCCTGTTTCATCGTCGGTTAAGTATCTGGGAGTAATCCTTGATCAGAAACTGACATGGAACTTGCATCTTGATAAAGTCATCCGCAGAGCTAAGTGGTCCTTTGTGACCACTAGGCGCTGTGTGGGCTCTACATGGGGCCTGTCACCCCATGTCTGCCACTGGCTTTACACAGCGGTCATCAGACCACAAATTACTTACGGGGCTTTGATCTGGTGGCCTAAGGTCAACCAGGTAACAGTCCGGGGTAGGCTTTCTAGCCTACAAAGACTTGCCTCCATGTGCATGACAGGGGCCTTTAGGTCGACCCCTTCTATTGCACTGGAGGTTCTTCTCAACCTGCCGCCCCTTGATCTCTTCATTATTGGGGAGGCTCGGGCGGCGGCTTATAGGCTTCAGCTAACTGGCCACTGGAGGGGGTCCTGCACAGGTCACTCCTCAGTGACCAGTCTAGTAAATGACGAGATACTCTCAATGAAGTCTGACTTTGTTGGGACTAAGCTCCTTTTCGCTAGACCCTATACTGTGGACCTCAGGTCGAGGGAGTACTGGGACGGTGTTAGTAGCCCGGTTTCTTCTCACGACCGAGTTGTGTGGTTCACAGATGGGTCTAGAATGGGCAACAGAGCTGGATTTGGCGTCTATAGCGGCAACCCTAGGACCAACGCTAGCGTGAGCCTGGGAGCGTATGGCACCGTCTTCCAAGCTGAAGTCACCGCAATCCTTCATTGTGCCGCCCAGGCGGTCGAGAGAGGGGTTAGTGGGAAATACATCCGCATCCTCTCAGACAGTCAGGCGGCCTTAGGGGCTCTGGACTCCTGGATGGTCTCGTCTGGTCTAGTCTGGGAATGCGTGGAGACCCTCAGTATCCTGGGATCAAGAAACCAGGTCTCGCTGGAATGGATCCCAGGACATAGGGGACTAGAAGGCAACGAGCAGGCCGATTCCTTGGCTAGGGAGGGGGCTCTCAAGCCCTTCACTGGTCCTGAGCCGGCCTGCGGCGTTTCGATTGCAGCTGCCAAAGCAGCAATTAAAAACTGGGTCAGCGCCAGACATCTGGAAAGATGGCGGCGGTTCCCAGGGCAAAGACTCGGCAAGGTTCTTGTCAAGAAGCCCTCCCAGAAGTTGACAAAGTCACTTCTTGGACTAAACAAATCGCACGTTAGGCTGGTGGTGGGACTCATCACCGGCCACGGCAAATTCAAGAGGCATTTAAGAACGGTGGGACTCTTTGCGGAGGATCCCATCTGTCGCCTCTGTGGGGAGGACGAAGAGTCGGCAGAACACATTGTCCTGGAGTGTGAGGCTCTTGGTGCCAGAAGAAGGGCACTTTTTGAAGGCTCACCTCTGGGACAGTTGGAAATTACCAATCTAGTGAAGAAGCTCCTTGACTTGGTCAAGGGCAGCCAGCTTTACAACGATTAGGCACCGGGATTGGCACAAAAAGCCTTAGGCTTCGTTGCAAGGGTTGGCTGGACCAACTATATATCCCCTTTAAACTAAAACTAAAACTAAAACTAATTGGAAACAATAAATATTCGAATGAAAATTAAAATCCTTGGTGGTGGTTTTTATTCAACCGCGCTTGAACGCCAATGCCGAGAATTTTAATTATCATTCGTGTCCATATTTTTTACTTTAGCCATCCCATTTTGATTTTACATATTTTTTGTTTCATTTATCTATAAATGTTTTAATGTGCTTGGCGTCCTTTTTTACTTTTTTGAGTTTTTGTGGTTTGATTTCAGATATTTTTTGATTTATTTATCTTTAACTATTTAATTCACTCTGCGTCCTTGTATTAAATTATCATAGTTTCGTCTATCACAGCCCAGGACAAACAGACCTCCTCATCCCCAATACGATTACGTTTGTCCTTCAATTCACCTTGACATGTTTGTCGATTGAACTACAACAATTCTTCCTTGCGTTTTACTTTCGGTGCTATTTCCTTTTTTTTAACTTAGAATACAAAAGTATAGGATAATTTTGCTCTTTCAGTCTCAAAAGATAAATATTGTTGTCTCTTCGGAACTACCGTATTTTGCCTTTTATTCCCCTCCGTATGCTATTTCTCCGCCTCTCTATATGTACGATTATCTGTTTATTCCTTCGGATATTATCATCTTATTATTTTTGCCCCTCGCTATATCATCTTGCTTTTGAGTTCCATTCGGATGCTATATGACGACTGCAGCAGGAATAACACATATTTCCATCCCTTATTGTTATTCTTAAAAGATGTGAAAAAGCGTGCAAAAAACAATGAAATAAAACACACGCAAGCACACTCAATTAGAGTACTTGAGGCTGTTCCGCTGTTTTGTACTCACCTGGGAAATACTGATTGATTTGAATTAGGAGTTCCAGACGTGTTGAGCCGCTTACACTTTCCATTTGATCCCGAAATCAAGACAAATATTTTGTTCCGAGGTTTCAAACTGGATGCTCTCTAAATCTTGAAGCTCATTCACTTATCAGGGTTTATATAATCTATGAACTGTCGTGCATTTACTGATTTATTTTCATTGATTACGGTACGTAATTCTTCATGATAGTGAAATACATTAATAAGCATTACAATTAAATAAGCTTCTTATCATTTAATAATAAAACTTATTGTGTATTTTTTAGAAATTAGGCTTAAGCGGCCGGTGTCATAACTAGAATCTTTATTTTCCAGTGACAACAGCGTCAAGGTGCTATGTACATGATTTACGAAGTAACCAGACGTTCTCTGAGTCTCAGAGATACCACTGAGGATGCCACATCACAGTATGGGCGAAACGTCTGGTTACTTTGTAAATAATGTACATAGCACTTTGAAGTGGCTGTCACCGGAAAAAAAGATTCTAGTTACTGTCTATTTCTTTCGATTTAATATCTAAATTCATTATCAATACTGATAAAATTTCCTATCTAGAAAAGGAGATGGTAGGCATCACGCGCATCTCCTATGACGTAACATGGGTGAAATTACAACAACAAAGACAAAAGCACTGTTATAATTTCCGTAGTTTACAATTCCATCTGATTAGTGGTAAATAACTTGCCTACTATTTATCTGATTGCTTCCATGCGATTTGAAGATTAAGGTGACAGTATTTTATAGAATCGTCAAACCAGCTTATTTTGGCCATGTGACGTTGCAGTCTACTGCGCAGCCTCATTGTGATACCTACCATCTTTTCTATTGATCGTGTGTTGGTGCATATGGGTTGTTGTTGTTATTATTATTTTGAAATATTGGCCAGCTGTGAGCTATGGCTGAGATTTTCGACGAGAGCCGATCTCGTCCGAATGTTGAACAAAAACCGATGTAAAAGAATTCGATGGAGAAGAATAAAATTAGGGAACAAAACTTATAAAACATCGTATCGTAAAGTAATAGATCACGATATTATCTCATTAACAAATTAACCGACTTTGTTCATCGACCTGTCATTCGATTCTTTATCGGCGTATGTATAATGATATATTTGTAATGAAAGCGGTCTTGAATTGTCGTAATAGTTGATACATTTCAAGATATAGAAGAAATACGTTTTAGATGACTTCATAATCACTGGTTTTCCTGTAATACCACGTTACTTGTACTGAATATTTATAGTTGATATGTTCAAAGTTTATTTTTCAAAGATCTATATACATATATATTTACTTAATCGCAATAGTTTTAAAAGTGATAGCTATATATCATGTTGCTTCCTAAGTAAATATTCAGGATGTATTCATAAGTACGTTTGTATTCTGAAATTAGTTAACTGATAGTTACTTGACGCCCAAAAATATGTTCATTTCGAGCTATTTATAAATTACAAACCAGTTACACTTAGATTAATGGCTGTCTTTTAACTTCATTTACAATTTTTGTTTTCGCTAATGTTAATATGGCTTAGAATATATTCAAATGTCAACAATGAAAAAAGCAAGTAACCTTGAACTAACTATTTACTATCAGAATGTAAGGGGTTTAAGAACAAAACAGACACTTTCTTTTGTAATTCTGGCAAGCAACTTCAAAATAATTGCATTAAATGAAACTAATTTTCAAAACTGTGTCAATTTTAATGAGCTTTTTTACTAATTGCTACAATGTATTTAGATGTGATAGGAATTTTAATATGGCAGGTGTTGTTGTGGAACACAGGTACCTGTTGTGTTTCAGCCTAGACTGTAACAATAATAGTATACCTGGCTGTGAATGGATTTGTATTAGAATAGGGAATGGAAGGGGTGTATCATTGTATGTATATATTGTTTATTTATGACCAAAGTCAAGTTTGAGGGTTTACCAGGCTTTTTGATAGTTTAATTCAAGTTTATTTAGCACCAGATAGTAATATTGTCATATTGGGTGATTCCAATTTACAAATATATGGTAATAATGGTTGCTTACTAAATGCTGGTATTTTGTGTAAAGAGTTAAATAATTTTTTTATTTATTCAATCTTATGTTGAAAAATGACATTAGAAGTTATCAAAACAAAACTTTAGATTTAATTATTTAAAATATAGATTTAGTAGAAATTATCAAAAGCGATGAACTAAACACTCGAAGGATAGAAATACCTTGAAAGACTAAGTATGGCCAAAGACCTGAGAGTGATGGTAACACCTAACCAAAGCCCAATATACATTAAATATCTATATTTAACTAAGCAAATCTGATCGGATCGGATCGTGAAGGTGTAGACTGGGAGCTACGGCTGTTTTAGGCTAGTAAGGCCTCTTCAGCCTAGGATAGGTAAGTAAAGGGTGTTGGATCGCAACGATCATGACTGTACGAGGCAAGCAGTCAGCTCGGGTCTCCGGGAGAAAGGCCCCGAGGAAATATAGCCCCTGAAACAGACAGAAGAAGAACATGGGAAAAATGAAAATTGTTAGTGAGGTCACTGAAGGTGGGTTGGAAATGAGAAGAGTCTAAGCATTGGTGAGTGGGTGAGAAGGGACTATGTTCATTGTAGTGTCAGTAATAAGTCGTGTGAAGGGTGGCTAGTGGTTGGGGGAGTTAGGTGGTGGATCAAAAGTGGCCGTAAATCAGGTGTTGGATGGTGAAGTATTGGCTAGGTGTGTAGGTATCGGTAAAGTACTATGGGAATCAGAGGTATAACAAAGCAAATGTCGAAATTGGAACAGATATTGGGAAAGTCGTGACCAATTAACCATTGATTTAATTCATCAAACATCGTTCATTCATTTCCCTCCTGTTGCAAAACCACCTCCCCATCAGGTCTACCCGCCAGTTCGGACATTGCAATCCACGCAAAGCAACTAAACAGAAGTCATCCGTTTATTGGGATTAATAAATAAGACTTGTTTTTTAGGGTAGGGATGTTTATATTGAAGGAATTGAATCCCTACTGAACCTGCTCCTTTCAGTGGGAAACACCAATTACTTGACTTTTTTTGGAAATGGCTCTTCTTTTGTAAAATTTGGATACTATCTATTTACTAAATATATATATTTAGTATATAGTATATTGATATGATGTATTTGTGTTTGTCCTTCAAGAATTACTAAACCCCATGAAATATGCACAGATCACCATGAAACTTTGGGAAGTTGTAGAGTTTACTCCCGGGAAGGTTTCTGCCATAGTTTCATTCACTTCCAATTCAAGGGCTCTACCTCAGTGGTCCTTAAAGTTTCAATCACAGATAATTAACACTACCCAGATAGATCACAGTATTCAGGAAAAGCGTACGTGCTGTTTAAGAGAGTGTGTAGGCAATACGCTTTACATGAACGTGAATTTAGGACGGGACAATACCGCATGAACGAGTTTTAAATCTCAACTATTATTATCAGCTGATATTTATCATTGTAATATTCGTTTTTAATTTGGTTAATTTATTGATTTCAACCTGGCAACGCCGCCCAGTTGACAGACACTCGACGGACTTTATAGCGGACAGTTAGCAAACAACGAAAAAATTGTTAACACTCTTTAGCATAGGACTGAGCTATCTGGGTACTTAGTTATCTGTGGTGTCAATAATAACGCAATGAAGTTACTTAATTTATCTGATACCATTATCTGTTAGATAAAAATAAATAAAATAAATACTTTTGAAATGGCTAAATGATGCATATTTAATTTAATATTAAAATAAACTAAAACATTACTGTATATATGTTAATCCCATCAAATAAACAGCTAGTTAATTAATAAAAAACATACGATTGAAATAGTAACACATACACTCTAATTTTACTAAAAAACAAAATCAAAACACATATTACCACAAGTGTATTGTCATTTTATAAGAGAGCGTTCAATACTCAACGATCTCCTGAAGTTTCTCTCTGGTGACGCATGCGCATGTAAGTGTTGATGAAATACGCGTTCAGTGGTATCGATGGCTCAGCGGCTAAGTTCGGACTGCGGAGGGCAAGGTCCAATTTTCAAACCACCAACTGTGCTAACGGTCAGTTCTTCACTCATTGAATAGAGTTCAAACACAGGCCTGCAGGCCCATGTGAACTGGCGAATTAATATTTTTAAGAAGACAGAAACTACTTACTTACTGCCCGTTTACAACGAGTAAAACTGTTTCAAGGGCAACAAGACATGCAAAATCAATTTACATCTTTTTATGAGATATCAGTAAAATATGCTTTCAGTAATACCATTGGGCAAAAATACCATTCATAAACCAGTTTCCCAACCACATTGATCTAAAAAGATGTTAAAAAACACAACTGAAAATGTAATCAAGAAAGAAGATCAGAAAACCAGCTTTACTTAAATGTTGTTTGGTATTATTTAATATATTTGGTATTTGGTATTTCTGTAATGTTATAAGTACTGAGATACCGATATTCGCTCAGTTGAATTTTGCAAACAGAAGAGGTAGCATCCATACCTGCCAGAGGAACCTGAGGTTCCTTTGTTGTTGCTCTACCTTATAGGTTATTAATAAAATTTCGTTTCAGAGGTCTTCCGCGCTTACCTTTAGCCCCTTTGTGGAACTCGGCCTATGGTTTCGAGAAGAATCTTCGCCTACGGCCTGGCCAAAACGCCCTGCTACAGGTCCCTTTGTGGAACTCGGCCCACGGCCTCACGGGAGAGAGTTGGACCTGCGGCCTCACCAAGGCTACAGTCCCATCTGTGGATATCGGCATGTCGGAAGATCGGCCTTCTTCTTCGCCAGGATTGCTAACGGTATGACTTTGAATTTCGGTTTTTTGAGAAGTAGAGCTCATAAACATAGTATTCTCTAAAGTTTGATGGTATATTAGTAATTATGAAAATAATACCCTTAATTTGATACCCTCTTGAGAGTATTGGTTTAACATTACCGAATTTTGGTTTTTTGAGCATATTTTTTACTTTGGGAGGGGGTTGAGGCAGAGTCCTTAAATGTTTTCACTTCCTAAATTTAGTGGTATAATGTGCTTTAGGAGATAAATACTTTAAGTTTGATATACCCCACTTTCAACCAGAATTAGATAATGGTTCCATATTTTTCTTTTTGAAAGTTGATAATACTGAACGTCGAGAAGCCTCTGGGGTGGAAATCATAATTTTACCAGGATTGAGACCAGTATCAATATATTTTACATGATCAAAAAGCCCTTAAAAAATTAAAAGTTCTTGGATCAAAACATGAATTAAAGATTGATTGGAAGGGAACTGTTAGGAAACAGTTCAGGGAACTGTCGGGAAGGGATTGAAGGGAACCAGTGATGAGTACTTAGAACGTATGATTTGGCTCCCCAAGTTGTTCCAGCAATTTGATATAATACATTTGCCCTGGTTTTGGTTTTAGTTTCTGTTTTTTGAAGATGGCTTTTTAATACCAGCGATCGATCTAACGTTACTCCCAGGTGCTATGGATGATCATTATGACGGAGTTTTACACTATTTAGAAAGATGATCAGTTTTCAAATAGCCAGTCTGGTACTTAGGTGGGTTTCCTGGTACTTAGGGGTACTTAGACTAAGATGATAACCCACCCGCCCACCCATACACGTACGGTGGTACTAACCCACCCGTCCACCTATACACGTATGGTGGTACTAACCCACCCGCCCACCTATACACGTACGGTGGTACTAACCTACCCGCCCACCCATACACGTACGGTGGTACTAAGACAGGGACTGTCCCTTCCTGACAGTTCAGTTTCGTCCCGACACTGCTAGCAATAATACTGTTGACTTTAACATTAAATAATGTTTGTTTCTAATCATTTAAACTATGTTATTATTATTCTTATTCATGGAACCAAAAATTATATATTGTACATTTTTTAAGTCTTTTTATAAATAAAATAATTGTTGAATTTGGCTTCATATCAGTAATTATTTCGACACTACACTGTGTGTATATTAATACAGCTGCTAGAGAATAAAATGAAATAGTAAATAAATAGAGTTTTTAATTCCATTGTTTCAGGTTAAATTTAGGAAACAATTGTCATTTAACACATATAAAATTTTATGTACAGTATTTCCAGTTTTGCATGCTAATGAGAAGTCTTCAACAAAGTACAAGAGTTCATTAATAAAAGGTATACTTAACCAATATAGAAACTAAAATAACCATATTACAAAAATATCCTAACATTCATCATTCAATTAAAACTTAGCAAATTTAGGTTAGTTGCAAAACTTGGCCTTATAAATATTAAAAACCCTACTTACTCCTATCAAAATGATATAAGAGAGACATATATAAAGTAATTTAAAAAATAGTTAGAAATTATGTAATTTAGTACAAATTACTCAAATTGGACCTTCTATAATTAGGCATGTTATATAAATGATCAATAACTATCCATAACCCTTACAAAACAACTGTACGTGGTTGTGACGTCGTTCTTGGATATCTGATAAATTTAGAGATGTTAATTCTTTTACTTAAATGACTTTCTGCATGTGCTATTTAGCAGTGACGAGGAATTAGAACAATATTTTATATTTTGCTTAAAAAGGAGAGTTCATGCGTAGACCTACGTTTTAGCCTATATCATCTAACAAAGAGGGGCAAGGGGGGAGAGTAATAGTGCTAATGATGTAGTAAATTAATTAAATTTACTACTTTACAGCAGACTCCAGCATTAAAGATGTAACTTTAAAGCTGTAAAGTAGAAAGTTGGGTAAAGATAGAGCTGCCAAACTACAGGATCATCCACGCCAACATGCACCTACTCATAAATGAATACAAGACTATAGTTTATTTATTGAATGACCCACTTCTGAGTGCTCTTACAGCAAATGCTGGGACTATGAGGAGGGTGGGAATACTACAATTAATGTCGAGGCGATGTAAGCCAGCTGCAAAAAAAGCAATGCATTGTTAAGTATTGCATTGTTGCTGCGTTTCGGTTCTCAAAATACACAAACCAGTTTGATATTTTGAACTTTAGTGTAATATAACATATCCCCATTGACTTTGTATTATTTGTATTGCCTCTAGCATTTATTTCTATTGTTTATTGTTTTTATTAACTAATTGTATGTATATTTTTAATTTCAATTTAATTAATCAATGAATACACTTATTATTTGTATTTTATTTAGTATCTGGCTTGTATAAATTATGTATAAACCTGCTTTTAAATTTAAATTATTGTTTGAACAAATTAAAAATATCTTTTTAAGTCAATTTGTATCTCATTAGGTAAAAATTGCTTCAAACGCAGTCCTCTTGGCGACACTGCATGTCAGAGCTACACAAGAAAGCCACCAAATACGCTCATGTCAAGTCGGAACTTTTATTAAATAAAGAATGCTAAGCGTTCCCTTAATACCTAATAACAAACCGATGGATGCCAGTTCCATCAAGAATATAAAATAGTCTGCAACTGAGTAGTCTTTCCAGAAGTATTTTAGACCATTTATAAGTTTTAGGTTCATAATTCTCCACATTATTCATACTGATCTTAATTTAACTTTAAAAACTTCAGTCAACTTTACATATATTTTACATAAATATCATAGGTTATTAATAACCCTTTCGATGCCGGACATTTTTTCCCTTGGTATGCGAGAAATGCCGGGGGTATTTTTAGTGAATATGCATAGTTTACGTTATTTTGTTCTAACTTTGTTATTTTTCAATATATTTTCATAATTATTTTTTGGTTTTTCTTGTTTTGAAATGCTCTTTTTACTACTTATATATTTTCTTAAATAAAATATCGGTTTTAATTTGTAAAATCAACTTTTTTAAAAAATTAATTTTTTTTTAATTTTTCAATTTAGAAACTTTTTAGACCATACAAAAAAAATACTAGGGCTATAAAAGTGACTTTATTTGAAAGAACATTTATTTACTAACATGCATACCAAATTTCAAAGTCTTACCTAGAAAATCCCAGGATTTATCGTAATTTTTTTCGACAGTACAAAATCAGATATTTGTCACATTTGAGCGATAATTTCAAGAGTGACAAATATATTTCAACAAACGCATATTTAAAAGATGTTTAAAACACTTTTTCTGAGTACTATAATCAATTATCAACAGATTGGTACCGTATATATGGCATATTTACGAAAATGCCTTATCGAAAAAAAAAAATTACGAGCGGTCCGATATATCAGACCGCGGCATTTTTAGCGTAACTACAATTTTCCTTCAACAATAAAATATATTGTTATTTTTCAAGAATGATATACCGAAAGAATTATGTTCAATTTATTACTCTTCTTGGTCTCTAGGATTCATACATCTATGAGGTATTTGAATCTGTTTTATTTATGTCATGTGAAACATAGATAGTCTCACATTCAGCAGAATATTGTTTATTACATTATTACTATTACTATTATTATTAACTTTTTACAAACAATTTACATCCATTTTTCACCCAAAACAGCTGGTTGACAAATAAATATAAGTGTACAAATATTATTGTGATCAATTTCGGTAATAAATCAGCAAGTCGAAGTAAGAATAAATATATATAATGCAAGTACTGTAATATAAACAGTAAGAAGAACAATTTGATTATTGGTCAACCCTTCAAAAAATGAGTATTTAATTATAGGTTTGAGAATAAATTATGGCAGAAACATTACAATTGGCAATATTTGCTACAAGAGAGTTCAAGAGGTTACATGTCTTGGAACGATACTGACCGAATACTCATCCACAGGAACAGAAATAACATTTAGGTTTCAAGCAGTAAATAGAAGCTTCAATGCACTAAATAAAATATTAAGCTCAAGAAAAATTTCTCATGAACCTAAATTAGACTGTACTAAACATCGATTTGTCCCATTCTTTTGTATGGTTACTAAACAAGGAGCACAGGTAACAGTTCAGAGGCCTTATTATAGGTAATAGGCCTTATTATAGGTAATTATTATAGGTAATAGGCCTAAGGTGGCCCCTGATAGCCCATTTGAAAGAAGAGTGTGACAGAAGGTGGCCCAGTTCTTGATTTAGAAACAGGAGCACGGAGAAGAAGACATAATGAATAACTGTACTGTTTGTAGCAAGAACCAAATATTATAGGAGTTTTAAGGAGCAGGAGATTGGAGTTGGCTGTACATGTGGTTAGAATGAGTGAGGAGAGATTTCCTAGGATGGCTATGGACAAGACAGTGGAGGGAAGAAGTTATGAGTGGATGGAGTAACGAAAGACTTTCAACAACTGGGAGCCTGGCCGAACTGGCGGACAACAGCAGAGGACAGACGACAATGGAGAGACCTAGTAGTGACAGTCCTCTGGGCCTCATCGCGTAAAGTAGCAATATTTGGTTAGGCCATCTGTGCGTATGAAAAACAAATATTAAATTTAAAAATAATGAACAAAAGATAATAAATATGTTGTGTATTTTAAATATTGGTATTAAATTATATTTTTTACAATACGCACATATAAATTGGATGGATTTTTATGAAAGGAGTATTATAATCAAAGGATACTATGTGAATATATGATTTTCAAGATCTTCTTCGATTACATTATTGCTTTCTGCATGGTTATAAAATTAAATATCTGGATGGTAGAGAGTTGTATACTTTATATTAGTTTGTGAACTTATTTATGTTTTCAATCCGATATTAGTTTCAGAAGTATAGGGTATAGTCACGTATATTGTTTTGTATTTTTTTGATACTAACTCCACACACCATTGCAATGGGGCTTGAAATTCTGAACTATACATAAAAGCTATGTCCACTGTGGGGTAGAATGACAGATAACTAACTATACCCAGATAGCTCATCCCCATTCTAAAGAGGGTTAAACAGTTTTTCGTAGTGTGTGAACTGTCCGCATTAAAGCGCGTCGAGCCATTGTAAACTTGGCGGCGTTGCCAGATTGAACTCAGTCATGGTATCGTTCAGTTTACCTAGTTAGAATACAGGGAGGCAGTTAATACGGCAACATTGCATCCTACAATCACGGTCGTGTAGTGCGTGTTACCAACAACTCCTTAAGCAGCTCGTACGCTTTTTCCGTATATTAATGAATACATTGATTATTCGAAAATATTTTTGTATCTTCATTCAGTATATTGTTATTTGTTGAAATGCAATACAAATGAGCATACCAAAACAGAAATGTATTGCAATACAAGTATAAAATGTACAAACATTATGGTGATTGATTACGGTAAACCATGCTTACCTTCCTCATACCAGAGGGATTTACAGAGGAAATGTCCTTTGTGAATCACTCAGGTATGAGTTTATTTGAGCATATTTATGATATCATCTGATAACTATACTGTTTATCATAAGCAATGTTGTCTAACTGCTATATACAACATATTACTTCGAGGCTGAACAAGGCAATATTTAACATGTCATATCTGACTCATATAGCGAGCAGGAGAATCAAGTTAGTGCTGTATTTTGCGTACTTTGAATCCATATTACGCTATGGAATAATTATGTGGGGACGTTCAAATCACTGGGAAAAAATATTTAGAGCCCAAAAGAAAATGATAAGAGTAATGATGGGTATGAACCCAAGAGAATCTTGCAGAAGAATATTTAAAGAACTTGGTATTCTTACGTTCCCAGGATTGTATTTGTTGGAAGTAGTAAAAATTGTACACGAAAATATATATTCCTACCAACAAAATAATGTGAACCATGACCATAACACAAGAAGTAAAAATAAACTACGTGCTCCCAAACATAGATTAAGAAAATATGAAAATAGTCCATTATGTAGCGGAATACAAATTTATAATAAAATACCACAGAAATACAAAAGCTTGGGGAATGCCAATCAGCTCTATAGAAAGTGCAGGCAGTTTCTAGTTGACCGAAGCTATTACTCCGTCTCCCAATTTCTGCAGGACGAGGTCGTTATATTTTAGATACACTGAAAAATAATTATTAAGTATGTTATTGTGTATAAATTATTGATTAGTTGGTGATTTAACCTCTTTATTTTGTTATTTCTTCTTTTTTAATTCTTTAGGTTAGTAGTTTTGTAACAATTGACGAGTCACCAGTTAGTAGCAGATTATCTGTTTAACACTAATGTAATTTTCTGTGACAATAAACTATTTCATTTCATTTCATATTAAGACATATTATATTATTCCTGTCAATATCACATGCAAATGTTTAACATATTTTTATTGTTAATTGACATACAATAATGTTTTTAAGCACGTTTTATAGATTTAACCTCTATAATTTAATTTAACAAGAGTATTCATATGCTAATTTTTATCTGTATTGCTATATATTTACAAAACTAAATAAAAATATCACATTCTCTCCATGGGTTGGGAACTAAACTAACAAAACAACACAATTTGTTTATCATACGTTATAAATGTCATATGTGCCTATTACATAAGTACCTTTTTTACGTAATTAGTCAATATTTGGGGAATAATTATTAACCACACAAAACTCATTAGTGAATAAAGCAATTGCATTACCAATGCCAGGCAGTTGTGGGAAAATCATTTGGTTGATAAATGATCAAACACTGAATGCAGTCCATTACTCTAGAAGGCGTGAGTCATTAATATTGTGACGTGTTTCTCACAGTTAAGTAATTTTCCCATTTTCTTGATTTGAGTCTGAAAACGGTTTGTCTTTAAATGTTTCTCTTATATGTTTCAATGATCTATACACTAAATAGGTGCTCTGATTTTTTTTTATATTAATTAAATAATATTGTTTCTCAATTTCACGTCAGTAATCTTAACATTTAATCATAAGTGCATCCTTAGCAACTGGTGAAGTAGATGAAAAAGTCAAGACGAAACACCAAAAGGCAAATGATTTTTTTCTCAAGGCAAATAGTTACGCAAAATCTATGATATCAAGTTCAGTTACTGACACAGTTTATCAAAATATTATGGATAAAGAAACAGTGTATGAAGGGTGGAAAGCGTTAAAGTCAAATTTTGAGGTATCGTCCAAAGATCAGTTATTCAAAATATGCACAGAATTCTTTGCGTTGAGTTGTAATAAAAGAGAGAATGTTTCAAGAGAGGATGCAAAGATCCTGGTCCCACGTTTGGGCGCGACTTTTGCAACCTTTCCCCAAGGTGGTATGCAAATATCCGGATGCTCAGTGGAGAAGGGGGTGGTTCTTGAAAAAGGTCCTTGAAGATAGAGGGAACGATCATACTTTCTTAAGTTCTTAAGTTTGCTCGGTGAGAGATAGGGTGCCACCTTGTTGTAGGCTAGTATAATGTGCAGGGCTTAACAAGGAACATGACTCCTGCTCCCAAAAGAAAATACTGACCTGGCTCCCTACTACCATATACAAGATATATTTTCAACCCAGGCCTTTGGATTTCAATGGTTAGATTGAACCTGCTCAAGATAAAAGGTTTATAATACAACAGTTTCACCTGTTTACCTTATACTCAATTACATCTAGGTAGGTAATGACAAAAAAATCAGAACACGCAAGTTTAAGCGTTATAAATGAATAGCTTTAATTAAAGAGAAAATCAATTGTGTTGTACACACACAAGAAAATACAACGAGTTTGTATAATTAATCTTGGAGCGCTCCACTGCCTTAACCCGCGAGCACACGCACCCGTTAGCAAATTGCCGCACCAATAGAAATGCGGGCAGATCTTTGGGGCTACTGAGCGAGTTGGGGTATGCGGCCAGCTCATCTCTCCTTGCCCCTCCCTCGACACGCCCTTGACGTTCGCCAGTTGGTCACGGACCATTGGAGTAAGTAATTCAAAGTGTTTGTGTGTCGTGCAGTGAATCGTGAGCAAATTGCTAACGCGCGTGCTTTCACGTTCTAATGATAAAACATTTCGTATTACTTTTCTACTTATGTAAAATAAATGTTTTTTACTTGTGAAATATTGAATTATAGTTTTTTTAACCCGCAAACTTTTTCCCAATAAAAGCGGCAGTTTTCTAACAGGTCGTTCTACCGCGTTATGTTTGAGATTTGTTCAAAGTACGGCAGTTTGCTAATGGTGCGTGTCCTCATGATGGTATTTAGTTATGCCATTTGAAACGATTTGAATTCAATTTTTCTTTCAACTAATATCATAGATATATATGAAAGCTACACCTTAAGAAACTCAAAAGGAACCAAATATTTTTCGAAAAAATTGTCACAAAAATAAATATGTAAACCAAGGCATTAGGGTAACCTAAATGCGGTGTGAGCAATTTGCCGTCGCGCGTGCTGAGACGTCACAAAAGGGGCACGTGTGCTCGCGTGTTAAAAATCAGAAATAGGTTTACTAACCATCAAATTAGCAATTAAACAGAAATAAATAACTAAAGACAAGACTAAGTTTTACAACAATAACATATACTTTTGGACTATTAGGTAGTCTAAAAGATAAAAGCTAAATTTAATTTTACATAATAACATAACATAACATAACATAAAGGGCGGAGGGCCGTTAACTGGAGGCAGATCCAAAGTTCCAAAGGCCACTAACCATCAGGAGGCCATGTAAGTTAATCAACTGTTTACTCACCCAATAGGAGTTACCACACATACACCCAGTCCAAACCGTGACAGGAAATATTCGTGGCACAGCACGACGCGAGCGGATCCCAAAAAGCCCCACAAGTAGTTATTTCGTCTGGTGAATTCCAGTAAACACAGGTTACAGTATCTTTGTGATCTGCTTCTTTTGCAAATTATATCTCTAATCGAATTTCACTATTTCTTAAAATGTTCTGGTGTCATGAAATAGTTTAAACAACTAAAATTTTAACAGAAGTAACTCTCCAATGGAAATTGTACCAATCATCTTGTTTACTCAAACATCAATAATAATCCATGGCATCAATAAGTTTCCATGGCAACCTAAACAGCTGACTTTAAGAACCATACATTTCAGTGCTAACAAGTCATGTCCAACTACCTTTGTCTCCCTCATCTAACAAGTCACTCTCAAATTCAAAGTATTTTAATGTAATTGAATTTAACGTACATAAATATTTAAAACATTTAACACATAAACAGAACAGATAAGACTTTACATATTATTTTATAGATATTTGAGTATTTAAAACATTTAACACATATAACAAAACAGATAAGACTACATATTATTTTACAAAATGATTTTTATGAACAAACATGTAGTTATAGTTTCTCTCAATAATTCTATCAATTTCATTTCCAAAGGCGTAGGTTTAAGTAATTTATAAGTTTTTATAGTTTTCGTTTTTATTTTTGATGTTAATATTGAATTAAATTATGTCAGACAAAACCAGAGCAAAAAAATATGGTAGTAATTCACCTTGGCCTTTTTGAATTTCGGCTCCAAATTTACCACTGTAGACTGTAAAATTTCACACGTCACAAACACCCCCCTGCCTCTAGAAAATTTCATAAATTTTCTTCAATTTATGATTTTCTTGAAATCGGCCACATGCCAGTTCCCAATACGTTTGCCTTCCAAATCAGCCAGGGTGTAAACCAAAGGGGAAACTTTCTCCGCCACAACAAATGGTCCTACATACTTAAGTGCTAGTTTTGCTGCAAAATACTGCACTGCGTCTGACTGTGGATAATTCCTCTTCAAAACGACATCTCCTATTTTGTACTGCACCGGTCTTCTGCGAAGATTGTAGCGACGGGCATTCTTCCCATGAGCGTCCTTCAGCCTATCCGCAACCTCTTGATAGATGTTTCTCAGCTCTTTTAGTTTGTCACCACATCGCCTTGAATCCTCCACTGAAGGTACACTAGAACCATCGTCCAGAACCTCAAATCCTGCACCAGTAGTGGCAAGTTCTCGCCCGAAGTTCAGGAAGGCTGGTGAATACTGAGTTGTCTCATGATACGCTGTACGTAGTGCAAAGCCTATCTTGGGTATGTACCTATCCCATTCTCGGTGATTATCCTTCACGTACGCCCTCTACATTGTGACAATATCAGGATTGACTCTCTCTGCGGGGTTGGCTTGGGGATGACGACTAGCATTTAGAAGGATTCTGATGTTATACTGCTTCGCAAGGTTAGTCACCAGTAGATTCGGAGCCATTATCACAGATGATATAGGCTGGAATACCATACACCATGAATATATCGTCCTCTAAATGCTAGGATACCAACTTAGGCTGTTGCAGCTCGTAAGGGACATAAAACGGAATACTTCGTGAATGTGTCCGTAATGACCAACAGATATTTGAAGCCCTTCAATGACTGAGGCAAAGGTCCTATTAGGTCAGCAGCTATCATTTGCCAAGGTGCATTAACGCCACGTCTGTTTCCCATCAGGCCAGCAGGAAGTTGTTGGTCGTATTTAATACGCTGACATACATTACAACGAGAAACATATGTAGCCACATCTTTCCGCATTTTCGGCCAGTAGTAGCGATGCTGGATGCGTTTGTACGTTTTCAGGACGCCTTGGTGACCAGCAGTTGGCTCATCATGACACTCTGCCAGAGTTGATGGACGAAGATCTTTGGGAATGACTAATCTCCAGTTATTGTTTTCAAGCATAGGTTCCATAGTATGCACGTTCTTCCAAAGTTTTCCTTCTTCAATTCGCCATTGACTGTATTGCTCTGGGTGTTTAGAAACTTTCTGGATCATGCCCATGTACCAACGATCCTTAGTTTCAGTGGGTATGTTCATGACATCACAGTGAATTGGCTCTTCCGTATGGAGTTCAGGTGGAGTTGCCCGTGATAGTAGATCTGGTACTACGTTGTCTTGGCCCTTCCTGTGAACTAGGTGGATGTCGTACGGTTGAAGTCTGAGAGCCCACCGTGCCAAACGTCCCATTGAATCCTTCAGATTGTTTAGCCAGAGCAGACTGTAGTGGTCAGTTACCACAGTGAACCTCGTACCTTCTACGTATGGTCTAAGCTTTTCCACTGCCCATAGTATTTCCAGGCACTCCCTTTCAGTGGCTGAATATTTTTGTTCTTGGCGGGTCAACGTGCGGATAGCATATGCTACAACTCCTTCACCTTGCTCATATTCTTGACTGAGTACCGCGCCTATACCAACACCAGAGGCATCGCACGAAATTGTGAAGGGTATTGCGAAATTGGGGCATGACAGGATCGGAGCTGTTATGAGACAAGAATTTATGTCATGGAACGCCTTTTCTGCTTCTTCCGTCCATTCAAACTTGGTTCGATGTCTGAGGAGTGATGTTAGAGGGTGCATCCTAGGAGCAAAGTTGGAGATAAACCGTCGGTACCAGGACGCCATGCCGGTAAATTGTCTCACTTCCTTTTGATTGCGAGGGATCGGAATGTCCACAATTGCCTTGATCTTATCTGGATCAACACGCAATCCATCGCCACTGACGAGGTAACCTAAGTACTTAAGGTACTGTCGGCAAAACTTGCACTTTTCCCGGTTGAGGGTAAGTTTGGCAGAACGAATTCTTCTAAATATTTCTGCCAATACCTTTAGGTGCACATCAAACTAGATGTACTACAATTATATCGTCTAGATATACGAATACATTTGGCTCCAGGTCAGGTCCTAACACGGTGTCTACAAAACGTTGCCAGGTAGCAGGAGCACCACAAAGACCAAACGGCATAGTTACGAACTGAAAAAGACCATGGCCTGGAATAGTAAAAGCCGTCTTCTCCTTACTGCTCTCCTCCAGTTCAATTTGCCAATAGGCACTTTTGATATCGAGGCTTGACAAAAAACGAGCGTCCCTAAGTCTGTCTAGGATAGTGGTTACTTGAGGCAGTGGATACGCACCCTTCCGACTCACAGCGTTCACAGCCCTAAAATCCACCACAAACCTTTTACTGCCATCGGGCTTATCAAGCAACATTATTGGCGATGACCAAGCACTTTGAGACGGTTCCACGACACCCAGTTGTAACATGCGATCCAACTCTTCATTTATAAGTTGCTGACGGGCGGGTGATACATTGTAGTATCTTTGCTTAATTGGTGACGCGTCTCCGGTATCTATGATGTGCTTGACACGGTCTGTCCTGCCCAAGGTAGATGGTTCGTCTTTGAAGTGTTCTTCTAGTAGATCTTGTAGTCTTCCTCGCTCTCCAGGGGTCAGGTTGTCTTCAGAAGTAATACCCTTGATAGCACTGCAAAGGAAGGGAGTTGTCTTGGAAGCAAAATCCCATTTTCGGTTACGCAGGTCGGCTACTATGTGCATGCACTCCCAAAAGTCGATACCTAGTATCAAGGATTGTTGCAACGATGGGACAACACAAACACTCAATTGTTCCATTCTCCCCTGCAAAGTTATGGGTAATTCTACAAAGCCCTTGACTTCATGCCTATTTGAGTCTGCAGTTTCTACAACACGGCCAGGAGCATTCTTAAGGCGGGTAGGAAATTGTTTCAAGATCCATAATCCCTTTTCTCCAAGGAAGGTTTGGGAAGCACCTGAATCTAGAAGTGTTGTAATCTCTCTACCGAACACTCTAACCTTTAAATACGGCCTAGGGTCAGACTGGAAGGTATGTAAAACGTAGCTGACAGTCGGGATGTCCTTGCTATCCTGGGAGGTAGGTGTATCTACTGGGTCTCTGACTCCCAGCGTTGTCCGTTTTTTTGGATTACAGCTGGTGCAGTCTCGTTTCAAGATATTGTCCTTGCCACAGCCAAAGCAAAACTTCTTCTTAGCCTTGCGACAGAATCGAAAGCGATGACCCTTCTCTCCACAGTTCCAGCAAGACAAATCTCTACGTTCTTGTAAGGGAACTCCCTGGATATCAGCCACTCGTCCCTGGATCAATCCTCTGCGTCGCCTTGTATCCAGGTAGGCAAGGTCTGGTTCCAGCGTTGTCTCAGTCCTTTGAGACCGTAATCTAGTCATGCTAAGCCGGCCAGCCTCTGCTCGACGTCCCATGGATCGAAGTTGGTCTAGTGTCTGGATATTGAATAGAGCCAATCTATCTTGCAATTGAGGGTGAAGGTTGCTGTAGATTTGAGCCAGTCTAGTTGTCTCGGGAACAGAGACAGCAAGCCTCCCGTACAAACCTTCCATCGCAGTGACATAGAGATCTAGGGGCTCATTGTCTCATTGCACTCTATTAAATATCTCCTGGTGGAGTCGTAGATCGTAATCAGCAGGTTGAAAAACTTCACGTAGCTCTCTCATAAGTTGATGCCAAGACTGTATTCTAGTAGCCGCTGCACGATACCAGACCAATGCTGGACCAGCGAAGAGGTCGACTGCTGACTCGTAAAGCTCTTGGTGGGTTACTCCTCGGGCTCGACGGAGCTCCTCTACCCTCTCCAGGAAGGCTGCAATGCTAGCACCAGAGTTGTCAAATTTCAAACCCCACTTGTACATGGGTACGTATCTTGGACGACAGCTCTCTCTATTCTCTTCAGAATACCGCTGATCGTCTCTCCGTTGGATGTCTTCAGGAACCTTCGCCACCAGGGAATTGTTTTGCTGCTTCTTCAAGTCTTCTCTTAGCCTCCATTCTTCAATTTTCCATTTCTCTTCCTGCTGTCGTCTCTATTCCTGCAATCTTCTCTCCCATTGTAGCTGTATCTCTTCATGACGTCGTCTTTCTTCTCTAATCCTTCTTCCTTCTTCTTATATTCTTTCCTTATCATTCAAAAAGGTAATGCGAGGCAGTTCTAGAGTTTTTGTTTGGTCCACGAGAGAATCCTTCCATTGATCATTACCTGGCCGAGGTTTACCATCACCAACCGATGAAGTATC
>JAQJVL010001800.1:122500-144600 GCA_035578905.1 Stictocephala bisonia
GACATGGTCTCAAATAAGCACCAAGATGCTGGAACAAACGCCTGGGAGTCTTCCTTCAAGACCAGTAATACTGATCTATGCTTATTCATTCAAGAGAGGGGTGGTAGAAAACTGATCATGGCAATATATGTGGATAATGGTATTGTAGCTGGAACAGATTCAAAAGAGATAGAAGTTTTCATTGGAGGGTTAAAATCAGAGTTCAAAATTGTTTCGAAAATTGCAGACTATGTATTGAAACTTAAAATTTAACAAGGTAAAGATTATATATAAATTCATAATAAAACCAATGCTGAGGAAATTTTGGAATTTCATTATTTTAGAATGCAGACCAGTTTTAACTCAAATGCTGAAAAGTGCAGATATTTCCACACCATGGAAATTTGGTCATGAGATTAAATTTCCCTACAGACAAGCTGTTGGAGCACTGATGTACCTGATGCTTGGAATAAGACCAGATCTGGTGTACAGTGTTGGATTTATCTCAAGAGCCCTCGAAAAGCCAAATAAAGAAGATGCTGTACAAGTCAAGATGATTCTTCGTTACATCGCAGGAACTCTGGAACTTTGATTAGTTTATAGTAGGAACAGAATAGAGGCTGGAATTTCGGAGATCTACAGTGATGCTGATTTCAGAGGATGCATGAAGTCAGGCCATTCAACCTATGTAGTCATTGTAAAATATTCAAGAGAAGAAGTTTCTTGGCTTAGCTAACGACAAGCAGTTGTAGCTACATCAACAACAGAAGCAGAAATCATAGCAGTGACCGAAGGAGCTAAAGAAGCTATTTGACTGAGCAGGTACTTTAAAGGCATCACGAAACTCTAAGAAGTTTCTGTTATCCAAGTTGACAACACCGCTGCAGCGAGACTTACTCAAAACCCGGAGTTTCACCGCAGAACCAATCACATTGCCATAAAACATTTATTCGTCCGAGAAAATTAACTGAAGAAAACTGGGTATCCAACAAATTTACACAGAACATCAACTAGCAGACATCATGACAAAGCCGTTGTCAAAATCACGCCTGAAGATCTTGTGTGTGAAAATTGGACTTATAAGAAATATAAGTACAAGAAAGTTAACAATTTATAGTGCACTGTCACCGAGCTACATTGTTATTTTATTTATAATTTTTATATGTTTTCTAATTTTTATTTGTAACTGCCATTTACAAGGAAAAGTGTTAAAGTAAAATAACGATAATTTTCAGTGTAATATCAGGAACATATGTTTTTTCTTTGTGATAGCTCAGTAGATGGTGCTTAAAGATCAGCTTAGGTTTACTATTATTAATTATAATGAGCCAGCAGTTTTTATAAAGTTGTTCTTTAGTTAGTGGTATTTTCTCCATTAACAAATACAATTTGCTGAAATGTTTCGGACTCTTTGTTTTGCAATTATTGGCATGTCATAAAGTAAAACTACGTTTTTATTTGTTTACTGTAGTTCGTTACTTGAATTTTCTGATGGTTCTAATTTTAACTTGTGGCTTGTAGGGGCAAAATCCCCTAAATAAATTACTAATAGACATAGAATTATTAATAGTTTTGTAAAACTCAAACATAAAGTTGCCCCATGTGTAATCACTGTTTTTTTCATTTTAATACGAGCGTTTTTAAAGGTTTGGCGTTGTGCCTTGTTAATTTGAATATTAATCATTAACAGCTGGAATATTGCATTTGTCTTATTAACAGCTGGAATATTGCATTTGTCTTATTAACAGCTGGAATATATAATGCAATAACGTAAGCCGTAAAATATTAAACGGTTGCTAAAACTAAAAGAAATGACACTTTTTAAACTTTATGTTTAATTTTTTCTATACATTTATCTTTCTTTGGTTTACCACAGTAATGTGTTCATATTTTGTAAATAAATTTAGGGTATTTTAAAATAACGCTTTAGCTTTATATTGAGGTTTCATCAATGTATTATTAAACCTTAAAATTTATATAGTATTTTTTATTTTTTGAAGTTATACTTCTTTGCGCCCGTTAGACACTTTGGGATGGGATGTTGGTCGTGAAACCGCGTCACGCTGAAAAGTAAGAACAAATTTTTAAGAACTATCGATTAATCGATTGTTAATCGAAGAAATTACTGATAATGATAATATAGGTATATAATATAATAATGAAGTCACGTATAATATATTGAAGATAAATATATTGAATAATATTGAAAAATGTCTTATATTTCATTTATATATCCTGTCTGTTTGTGTGCGTGAGTGGGTGTATGAGAATGGCCAAAGAAGTATAACTTCCACCGTGTGGTCCGACGCACACCCAATTTTTTATTAATTTTACTTTCTTTAACCAACCCCTCTTATGCTATTCCCGGGTTGGTAATCCTGACTATAGTTAACCCGCGTTAGGTTAACCCAGGATCAATAAACTGTATAAAACCCAGGTTTTGTTAACCCACATTATAATAGCCCAGGTTAATCTGCGTTGCTATAACCCGAGCTAGCCCAACTCAGACTATAAATATAGTTGCTATCTGAATTGTTTAGTCTGTAAACATTAATTCGAATGAACAAGATCTTGTATCGAATTTAACTTACATTGTAGGATAGAAATATTAAGCTTTAGAAATGGCCTAAATTCAAGGTAATAATTAATTCAGAAATTAATTTACAAAGTGAAGGGTGGGTTCTACTTTTATGGTTGTAATTTAGTATAAGAAACTTAAGTGGACTACTTTTTTATTCTTATGGAGTCACTTACAATAAAGGAAGAGAACAGTTTTGAAAGGGTTCAGAAATAGTTTAATTTCAAGAAAATTACATCTTGATGGGCTCTAAGGTGTACCCTGGGTCAGCTGATCTATTCGAGTTACGTTTTATGAGAAAACCCATAAAAATGTCTTCAAGACTATAAATATGTAGATTTTAACTCGTATAGGAAGATATTGTTACAGACAAAGTCTTATGTATAAACTAATAATAAGATGGTAAAAGGAAGCAGGAGTCTAAAGTTCAAACATATTATTAAACCTTTAATTAACTGTTCAACGCTAGTAAGTGAGGAAGCTAGAACAATGTCTGTGATAAAAAATAAGCCAGTAACTAATTCAGTATCTTGCCCTCTCAAGAAACGTTCCCAAACTCTAGATATATTACCTGTTAAATTTGATATATATCAAGCCAATGTGGGTAAGAAAAATTAATTTAATTCAGATAAGGGCGTAGATCTGTATAGCTAAACTGTGGATCACGATGAACATAACTTTGATAGTCATTCATATGTATCATTATTAACATGAATCATTATTACTGATTAACAAAAAATGTCCCCGGAAAAAACTAAATTATCAAAATAACTGGTCTGGTTTACTAAAGAAATTATTTTAGAGTTTAAATTAAAATATAACTACCGGAGAAAGTACAAGTATTTTGGTCAAAAATAATATTATATTAGATTTTTAAATTTAAGAACAAAAGTTAAACGTGCCATCAAAATTACGTATGAACAATTCACTATGGAGGCCGAAATTAATATAATTGGGGACAGCAAACAGTTTTGGAAGTTTGTAAAGAATAAAAAGTCAGCTAATAAAAGTTTGAGTGAAATTGATTATAATGGAGTTCAATTTGATAATGGTATTCTTAGAACTTAGTCTTAAGCGGCCAGTGTCATAACTAGAATCTACATGGTCATCTTGTAAATATTGTAGATAGTACCTTGACGCGGTTGTCACCGGAAACTGTAGATTCTAGTTGATAATGGTAGTTTAATCGCGGGTGTTTTTAAATACTATTTTAGCTTTTTTTATAACAGTTATACTAGAGTCGACGGTGGAATAGAATAGGTGATGGAAGGGGTGACCACGGCCCTTCGGCGTGGGCTGTATGATCCTGGACCAGATTACCGAACTGGATGACTCTTTAGCTATTAAACAATTAAAGTCGAAGACCACGCCAGGTCCTGATTTTTGCCTCAATATATAGTTAAGGGGTCTGCAGATTATTTAACTCAACCATTGTTTTATTTATATAATTCAATTTTGAAATCAAGCAAGTTTCCTGAAAAATTGAAGTTGACAAAAATAATTCCTATTTTTAAAATTGGTAAAGAATCTCACATTGTGAATCACAGACCCGTGGCTGTGTTATCTGCACCCAATAAAATATTCGATAGTATTGTTCATAAATATTTATTAATCCATTTTAACCCATACTTATCTGCTAAAAAACATGGTTTATTAGAAAGGTAGATATAGTAAAACTTACTAAATTTTACAAATGATGTATCCGCAGGGTTGGACTTGTCGGTTGAGACTGGCTAAGACTTTTGATAAAGGCGATCATCTTATATTGTTACAAAAATTACATTTCTATGGTTTATCAAATAATTAAATTATACGAATCATATAGAAAATTGTGTCGATTCGGCTGGTAATATGCTCAGGTTTATAATTAGACAAGGGATAAATTTTAGAAACATAAGATCATTTACCGTATTATATACATCCTTAGTCAGGTCAAGACTTGAAAACGCTGTCATTGTTTGGAATCCAAATTATTTATTTTACGAAGAGATGATTGAACGAATAGACCTACAAAAGAAATTGTTGAGATATTTATATTTTAAATGTTTTAATGTCTATACATATTTGGTACCATACAATGAGTTCCTGGAAATGTTTGCACTAGACAGTCTGCGCCTGAGGAAACAGGTGTTAGGGCAAGGGTATCTCTGGGGTCTGGTCCGGGGCCGGGTGGACTACACGCGAACTGTCTGGATGCAATTAGTTACCATGTGCCCAACTTCGATAGCAGAAAAAAATGCTTGTTTAGTTTGGAGTGCTCTTTCCTCTGTTGCGGATCATAAGATCTTAGAACAAATTGTTTTTTAGTGGGTCTGACATTGTGATATCCATCATGATAGTTTAAGAGTTTTCAAAAACAAAGCTTTATCATTGTTATCTTCTGAACGTTAATGTTCGTTATTATTTATTTATTTGTTTTAGCGTGTAGTATTATTAATGTATTAAATATATTATTTAGTGTAAGTATGTATCTTTCAAATTTATATTTTTGTTAAAATCTAAGGAAAAAATTTCAGTTTACTTGTTATTTTAAATTACTTGAAGAAATTGCAGAAGGCTACAAGAACATTGAACTTGATCTCAAACCTCTAATTTTAGATTTGTTGTTTAGTTATATGTACTGCTATAATATAATTGGGTATAAACCTGTTTTGTAGCATGAAAATAAAATAAATGAAGGATACGAAATGGATGAAAGTAGAAAATAAGTACACACATATGTTTTAGAATTAACCAAGGTTGATTATTTGAGTTGGGACGATCCTAATCATGTTAGACTAGTGTATTAAAACAGCTGATAGAGAATAAAATAAGAAAGTAACTAAACACATATTTTTAAATTTTATAGTTTAGGTTAAGAATACAATTTACACTTAACATATCTAAATCTTTACGTATTATTTACAAGTTTTTACATGTTAAAGAATATATGGAAAGGATTCAACGAAGTACAAGAGTTCATTAATCAAAGGTAAACTATCTAAATAGACATTAGGATAACCGTGTTACGAGAATATCACAAGTTCATCATTAAATAAAAATATTGCAAATGTCAGTTAGTTTTGAAAAATATGACTTTATAAATATTAAAACCACTATTTACTCCTGTCAAGATGATTTAAAAGAGCACACAAAAATAAATAAAAAATAGGAATTATTTTATTTGGTATAATTAGTCAAATTGTACCTTCTATAATTTGGTATGTTATATTAATAATCAATGACTATCCGTAACCCCTTCGAAACAACTGTACGTGATAGTGCCGTCGTTCTTGGATATCTGACAAATTTAGAGTTGTTAATTCTTTTACTTAAATGACTTTCTGCATGTGCTATTTAGCAGTTAAAACATTATTTTATACTTTGCTTAAAAAGGAGGGTTTATGCGTAGGTTTTAGCAAAAATGATCTAACAAAGAGAAGTGATGGGAGAGTAATGGTGCTTCACTGGAAAATATAGTTAATTATTGTATTTAAGTTTTGGCTCATTGGTAAAGATTTAACCTCAATTCCAAGTAATCAACAAACAAATTCAACAATACCACCCATACAAAATCATTCTTAAAATCCGTTTAATGCAATATTAGTAAATATTCATTGAAGACACTTTAAACATAAAACTTCCATCAGCTTACCAAAACACCAGTTACCTAAAAAACTTGTGATTTGGCAAAGAGTTTTCTTAATTTCATTGATCTATATCCTAAAAAGGTTTAGTGTAAGAAAGGATCTAGTATTCATGAGTTTACCTCACTAAACATACAACTTTTCATTTCATATTTGGAAATAGGTTGTACAATAAAGCACTGAGACTTATTACTTTGAATTAAGATTGACTACTAGAGTAGCTTATCGTAAATTAATTGTTAAAAGAAAATATAAATCCTACAAAAAGTTAATGCCACTAGAAGGAGGAAAGAGAAAGAGGTTGTTTTCTTATTGGCAGTTATAAATAGATCTCAACTAATATAATTTACATCATTATACATGTGTAGTAACGATTGCTACTTTTATGCTTGGGGATTTTTTCCTTGGGGTATAAAAGGACGTATTTACACAGTCCACGACATTCCATCCGTATGCAAACTGAATAAACAATAACTCAATACACATTTAGCGCATTGGATGTGACCTCTGTCTCTGCCTTCTCTGTGATGCTACTAAAATACTAAATTACCATATGCATCTATTATCTCAATTACAGTGTAAAAAAGACTTGTAACAAACTAATTATATGCAACTTTTTAAAAAAATTCTTTTACAGGAACAAGCTAAATATTGATTAGTGTTTATTAGAAACCATAAAACTGTCAAATGTAACAAGTTAAGTTATAACAAGCTGTCAGTACAATGGCACATTTGGATATTTCTTTAATAATACCGTGACAGTGATTCTTAATTGCGTAGAATTATGTGAAAGTACCTTCACTAGTAAAACCACTCGTAGAGGACATACTCGGTGGCTAAAGAGCCTGGTCCATCCATCTCACGACAATTACTTTTACAGTTTGTTCTGGAATGTGAGTGAGTAAAATTAATTTCACTAGTAAAACCACCAAATACCCACATAGTATGACTGTTTAAATAAAGCCGTCAGTGGGGGACAATTTCGGTGACTAATGGCCATTATCCATCCATCTCACGTCAATTGCCTTACGGTTTTTTTCAGGAACGTGAGTAAGTGAAAGTACCTGCACTAGTAAAACCACAAAATAACCACATAGTATGACTTTCTAAATAAAACCGTCAGTGGGGGACAATTTCGGTGACTATTGGCCATGATCCATCTATCTCACGTCAATTGCTTTACAGTTTTTTCAGGAACGTGAGTAAGTGAAAGTACCTGCACTAGTAAAACCACAAAATAACCAAATTTTTTACTGTCTAAACAAAGCAAACTCTGTGACTCAAGGGCCTGGTCCATTTACCTCACGTTAATCACTTTAATTCAGGAACGTGAGTGAGTGAAGTGCATTCACTAGTAAAGCCACCAATTAACCACATAGTTTGACTGTCCAAACAAAGGAGTCAGTGGAGGACATATTCGGTAACTAAATGGCCTGACCCATCCATCTCAAGTAAATTACTTTTATAGTTTGTTCTGAAACGTGAGTGAGTGAAAGTACCTTCACTAGTAAAGCCACCAAATAACCACATAGTATGATTGTCCAAACAAAGGAATCAGTGGAGGACATACTCATGGACTAAAGGGCCTGGTCCATCTATCTCACGTCAATTACTTTTACAGTTTGTTCTGGAACGTGAATGAGTGAAAGTGCATTCACTAGTAAAACCACCAAATAACAACATTGTTTGACCATCTAAACACATCAGTCAGTGAAGGACATACTCGGTGACTAATGGGCCTGGTCCATTCATCTCACGTCAATTACTTTTACAGTTTGTTCTGGAACGTGAGTGAGTGAAATTACCTTCACTAGTAAAGCCACCAAATAACCACATAGAATGATTATCCAAACACAGCAGTCAGTTGAGGACATACTCGGTAACTAAAAGGCCTGGTCTATCTATGTCATTTCTGAAGTAAGAAAACAAAATAATACTGAATAACCAAACATTTAGCTTTAATTGACATATAACTATACATAACCAAGATATTAGAACGATAAAAGCAAGGCCCAGTAATTCATTTTAAAACAACAATAATAAAGTAAAAATAATAAAAGTATGTTTTTAAAATTACTCTTCATTCAAAACACAGGTTCATATAATTTTTCTCCTCTGAACGATGAAGACACGTAATCTTTTAAATAGTTAGGGAGCGTTCTAGTTCTTTGAGGTCGCTGACTATCACACGAAGATCGCAGACTTCCATATGGGAAACTTTCTTCCTAATTGCTTGGAGAACTTCTAGGTGATAGACGATCGTCTTCTTCCTGTTCATATTTAGCGATTAAGAATGCATTAGCTTATAATTATGCATTATAATTTCTAAAACATAGTAGTCTTCTGTTCCTCGAAGAGCCAGGTATCTTAAAAGTACTGTGGTTTTCGTCCTATCAAGAAGCTGAACAAAGGTGTAGCTGGGCTGGGATTAACCTCTAACAGTGATACTTCTTGAACTTGCGGATCACATTTTGAAGAGTTAGCATGTATTTTTATCATTACATGCCCTGGTACAGACAGCCATGAAGGTAAAGATGAACCACAAGAACTTCGTCTTTGGCGTTTAAACATCCTTTCATGAGGTGTTTCATTTGTTGAAGTGCAAAGCAATGAATGTATGGCATGTCAAGCTTCACCTAGGACACATTCACACCGATTAATCTCTAGATTTTTAAACTTGAGCATGATTGTTTTCCAAATTACTCCGTTGTATCTTTCAGTTTGTCCATTGCCTTGTGGGTTGTAGGCAATTGTGTTACTTGAAGCTGTTCCAATTGAATTTAGAAAAATTTTAAGCTCTGCGCTCATGAAGACGAATGAATGTATGAAGGTGTGCCGAAAATATAGAAAAGAAGTATTAAATGTTCTATTATTGTAGCTGAGGATGGATCTGCACATGGTATTGCAAAAGGGAATCTTAAATATTCATTAATTATTGTCAGGAAGTATCGATTTCTTCAGGAAGAAGGTATAGAGCATTTAAAATCTAGATTTAACCTCTCAAAAGGTGCAGTGGTTTTAATGAGCTTACCTTCAGTGTTCAAATAGGTAGGTTTGATTTCGGAACAAATCTTACAATTTATTGTCATCTCCCTGACCTCATTGATTGAAAATGGCAAATTCTTGCATCGTACCCAATGAAACATTTGTGTACCACCTGGATGACACATACTGAGACCCATCCCCCCCACCAAAGCTGGTAAGCGTGCCAACCGGGGGATGGCTCAAAACAAGTCGAGCGATGGGATCACGGGTGGCAGTTGGAGGGTCAAAATAATACTCGGCAGCTGAGCAAAGCTAATTTATTATTAAGAAAACAAACTGGCAGGCAGAAGGCCACAACAAAAAAAAGTAGAAGGCCACAATATAAATTCTCACTTAAATAAATAATAACAAACACTAAAATTACCAAGATACTACACAATAATAACAAACGCTATAAATACCACAAACTCTACAAATACCAAAATTTAACAATTAATCAACTACAGGGTGTATGGCCTATCTGCAGTTTAGCCTGAGACACCCCAAAACGTAAGAAAAATATTAAGCCCCAAATAAAAGTGAAAATTTAGAAAACTTTTGGATCACAACACTTAAACCGGCAATTCAGCCCACATCCCATGATTCCACCGGGCCAGGGAGTAAGCCGGAATCCCTGGGCAGCTCCGAATTAAAGTAAACTAAAAGCACAATAATCCCCTTTTGGTGAAGAATTTAAAAATTAAACAATTTAAAAGAAAATATAACACGGTACCGTAGTAAAAAGTCACTTCAAGACATCTATTATCCCCTGACATCAATAATACCAAAACATGAAATAAATAAATAAATAACTAAATCACTAGGCCTAAACATAATAATCAACGATAACATAACTTAACCATAGGGACCTAACAAAATATAAAATCTAAAAAAATATAACAATAAAATAAACTAATAAAATAAATAACAATAAATATCAACGTTTTCTTTTCTTTTTTTTTTTTTCTTCTTAAATTTTAATATATAATTCCTAGCAATGTCCCCATGGCTGTTTCGTCACTTTCAGTCTTTAGGCCTAGGCCTCAATAAAATAGTTCCACCACCATTCTTCTTTTTTATTTATTTTTTATTTATTTTTTTTTTCACAAATCACCCCCAGCTCAGCCGCCGGGAAACACAAAATGGAATACACTGACCTGAGGACAGAAGACCTATACCACCAAGAAGTAGAGCGGGTAGCAGGCGACTCTATGCTTCAACATGGTCCTCAGGCCAGGCTAGCAGTGCAGAATGGTCGGCAATCCCCGGACGGCAGGCTGAGGGCTGAAAGTCCCACTCAAGGACCCTGGACTACAAGGTCAAACACAGCCATTAAACACAGTCCAGCCATCACAACAAAATATTACACATAACAACTGATATAAGAAATGGCAACAAAACAGGAACAGACAAAATTGTACATGATTAAAGCACACTAGAAAATAAAAGGCCTATTTTTAGGCTATGAAAATTTATGTTGGAAAACAGATTTAAAACAAATTACAACTTAACAAATTATAAAAAACGTAATTACGTATATGGAACTAAAAATGACAAACTGAAAACTAGGCTATGGATACATGAGCAATAGGTTATAACATGAAAATCAAAGAGTACAGCTAGGCTAGGTTATTGGCAAAGAACAAAAAATATGGTAAATCGGTAACTACAACTGTAAAAAGGCTCAATAAACATTATACAGAATTACAATTGAAAATAAAGGCAGATATAAAAAGCATTAACGGTAATTAACGGTAAAAAGTAACATGGAAGCACATGGCTTTAACCTAGTCTGAGAAACATCTAGACAAAGAACACAAATTTAACAAAACCCTGAAAACACAAGCAAGAACGATTAACATTTTCAATGAAACAAAAGTATTTTCACCAAAAGGGTGATTAAATATTAGAAATTACAAAAGAACACTTACGTTTTGGGAACCTTAGCCTAACATAGTAATCTCAGCAGGCAGAGCCAAAGACAAGATGACGGCCAACCTGACAGACGAAGGCTCCAGAGAAACTAGAACTACTCGAACAATCTAGAAGACGGCCAACCTGACCGAAGCTGCTGGAAACCGGAACGAAACGGAACTGGGCCAACGGCTACCAACTACGCGAAACGCAGGGCAAAAGCGAATCTCAGGCAGCCTGGCAGACAACGACGAAAAAACGAAACTGTACCGGTTTAAGACCCGGTACAACCTCCCTCTGCAAACCTCAACACACCCAGGCAGGGGAGAAAACTCGGTACCTCAGGGAACCAAGAGAAGACGAAGACCTCCGAAGAGTGGTGTTCCAAGGACGTCCAAGAGAAACTAAGAGGGGAAACCCCTCGAACAGGGAGCAAACTACCCTGACTGTCGGGCCCGACAAGAAAAAAGAGAGAAAGAAGACTCTCTCAGAACAGCCACCTAGGGCGCAGAGGTGATCAATCTCTTTGCCCCAAGAAACCCCCAGGAACACCAACTCCTGGACCAACCGTTCCCCGGAAAGCCTTAAGCTGGGACACATGGGCTTTCCTAAACACCCTGCCTGACTGGGGATCAACCAGCAGAGCAGTCACCGGTGACAAAAACCTGTCGATGCGGTGGGGACCAGACCACCGATAGCACAACTTTGCAGCTCTTCGTTCCGCGGCCGAACTGACCGGATGAGCCTGACAAAGAACCAGATCTCCAACCTGAAAAGGGTTAGGAGTACGACCCTTATCATACCTCCTCTTTACTCTCTCTCTAGCACGTAGCAGGTTGCGCCGAGCATCCCGCCACGTGGACACTACGTCAGTGGCACCTGGCGTAGGTAGAAGATCCTCTAACCTCCACAAGTTGGACAAATGGTTGTTAGGAGGGTAGCCATGTAGAATCTCGAAGGGAGTGGCATTGTGACTCTCATGCTTGGAAGAATTAAAAGCAAGCTGGAGCCAAGAGAGACTCTCATCCCAGGTGTTCTGCTTCTCAGCATGGAAGGTAATAAGGGCAGACCGAAGATTGTGGTTGAACCGCTCTGCATGAGAAGGCTGTGGGTAATAAGGAGAGGTAGTCACATGCCTGATACCATTGCCAAAACAGAACCTACGAAACTCGTGTGAGGTAAACTGGCTACCGTTGTCGGACACAAGAGTGGAAGGCACACCAAAGTGCTGGAAGAGTTGGGACTGGAGAGCACGGATGGTGAGCTTAGCCGTAGCACTCCGAAGTGGGAAAAGCCAAACGAACTTCGAGACAGCATCCACACAAACAAGTAGGTAGGAGCTACCTGACTTGCTACGGGGAAAAGGACCCACGTAGTCGATGAACACCTTCTCAAAAGGACGCTCCGCCACCTCAGAAGATAACAACCCTAACCTTGCATTCTGACTAGGCTTGCTGAGAGAGCACAGGTGACAAGCCCGCACTCTGCCAGCAACATCCCGGTCCATGCCCTTCCAGATGAAGTACCTACGAATCTTATCGATGGTCTTATGAATGCCAAGATGACCGCCCACAAGGGAAGAGTGATAATACTGAAAGACCATCGGTACTAGATAACTAGGCAGCACTACACGGGGTTCACCCCTCTGTCGAGGACGGCAACAGAGTACCCCTTTGGACAGAAAATAGGGAGGGTGGGCACCTCCCTCTTGAAGCTCACCTAAGATGACTGACAGCTCAGGATCTTTCTGCTGATGGGACAGTAGGTCGTCAAAAGCCAGAGGAAAATCCAGAAGAACAGCACCACACTGAGCAACAGCCTCAGTCGGTGGATCACTGGGTTCGTGGTACATGCGGGAAAGAGCATCCGCGATGACATTCTGGGTACCCCTAAGATGTTGGACTCGGAACTTAAAAGCAGAAATTTTGACCACCCAGCGACCAATTTTCCCGAGCTGTCAGGGATGGGCAAGAAGCCAAGACAGTGCCTGATTGTCCGTCTCCAGCAAGAACTCAGCGTGTTCCAAGAAACGCCGAAACTTGTCCGTACCAAAGACAACAGCCAGACACTCTAACTCATAGATGGAAGAAGCTTTCTGTTCCTGGTGAGACAACGTCCTCGAAGCAAAAGCGATGGGCTGCCTGACCCCATCAAACTCCTGAGAAAGAACAGCAGCAATGGCGGAGGAGGAGGCATCAGTCTGAAGAATAAATTCTCTGCTGAAATCAGGCATACGCAGGACAGGAGGTTGCATGATAGCCTCCTTGAGAGCATCAAAGGCAGTCTGCTGAGCTTGGCCCCACACAAAAGGGACACCTTTCTTTCGCAGCTCGTTCAACGGGGCAGCAAGCTCGGCCACGTTAGGGATGAAGCGACGGTAAAAATTCACCATCCCCACAAAACGGGCAATCCCCTTGGCATCTCTGGGAGGAGGAAAATCCCGAATGCCCTGGGTCCTCGCAGGATCTATGCAGACGCCTCGAGAAGATATCAGATGACCCAGAAAAGAAATCTCAGGACGAACAAAAGTGACTTTCTCTGGATTGACGGTAAGGCCAGCTGATTTGAGGCGACTAAGAACTTCCTCCAGATGTTGCATGTGTTCCCCGAAAGTCTCACTGTAGACAAGAAGATCGTCCAGGTAATTGAAAACAAACTTGAACTTCACATCATGGAAGATGGAATCAAGCAGACGAGTAAGAGTCTGGGCACCCACAGCAAGACCCATAGGAACCCTAGTGAACTGATAGAGATTCCAGGGAACACAGAAGCTAGTCATGGGCCGTGATTCCTTCTTCAATGGAATCTGATGGTAGGCCTGGTTCAAATCAAACACACTGAAAAACTTAGCCTTACCGAACCAATCAAACGCAGAATGCAAATCAGGCAGAGGTACCGAGTCAATAGCGACCTTAGCGTTGAGCCTCCGATAATCCATCACAAGCCTAGACTTACCATTAGGCTTGGGCACAAGAAAAGCTGGACTGGCATAAGCAGAACGAGACGGTTCAATCACACCCTTGCTCAGAAGATCTTCGATCATAGCCCTCATAACCTCCATCTTTGGGGGAGCAAGTTTGTACGGATGACTTCTAACTGGCTGAGAATCGGTGAGGTGGATCTCATACTCCAGAAGAGAAGTGACCCCAAGCTCAGCCGTAAGCACATCAGGAAACCGCAAACACAGCCTCCTAATGGCCTCCACCTGCTCAGGGGGGAGATGACCAACGGGATCCACCTTGGGTTGTTCGGGCTCACAACCCACCTCTCTGACTGCAGGAGGGCAGTCAGAATCACCTACTAGAGGCACCAAAACTCGCCGATTAAACTTGAAAAATATCTGGCGCTTCTGGAGGTCAAGCACCATACCACTCTTAGAAATAAAGTCTGCCCCTAGGATACAAGAAACCGCCAGGTCCTTGGCAACAAGAAAACCCCACCTCCAGGAAAATCCTTCAATTTTAAAATCGAAAAACGCCTTTAGAATTATAGGTAGAGGAGTTTGGGATGCCGTCCAGCAAGTAATAGAAGAGGGCTCGGTGTGCCTGACAAGTCCTAAGGCGTCAAGGGACTCAAAAAGAGAAAGGCTGATGATACTGCATGCCGAACCAGAATCAAGAAGGGCTCGACACACCGTACCACCAAAAGAGACAAAAACGCCAGGACACACCGAGGTGACCGCACTAAGTCCCAGGGAAGCCATGCCAGCAAGGCCCGAAAAATCCCCGACACTCCTGCTATGGGCACGTGTCAGAGGCAAATGGCCACGGTCAGTCGCAACACCGCGGGGAGCTACTGTGGAGGCAACCCCCCGCGCTGAGCGTTTCCCGCCCCACGACCTCGAGCATGTGGACAGTCACGTCGAATGTGACCAGGTTGGCCACAAGCAAAGCACACAACCGGAGGCCGAGAACCACGACCCTCCACTGGCTGACTCACACCTACAGACATAGCCGGTCGACGGGTGGGGAGAGCACGATGACTCTCAGAATCCCTCCCTTGCTAGTCTGAGAACTGCACGCTGCGCGAAACAATGCACAGCTGATGCAGCTCCCGAAAAGTCGAAGGAACACCAGCAAAAACCAATCTGCACCGTTCTTCGGGAGAAATGCCATCCAGGATGACACGAACGGTGTCAGCTTCAGAAAGGGTGAGGCGCAACGCTTGACGAGCTTCCTTGACTGAAGAGACATAGGCTGCCAGATACTCGCCCCTACCCTGCGACCGATAAAATCTGTCCATGACCATCCTCTCCCTGAGTCGAGTGGGAAGAAACGATGAAAGTAACTCTCGATGGAACGAGTCCACCGAGGCATCACTGGCCAAGACAGAACTCAGCAACTCCCCAACGGGACCTCTGCAATACGGGAAAACCAGACGAAGCAAGTCCCCAGCCTGCATGCCGGGCATCTCACTAAGTCTGAGAAAGGCCACCAGAAACTTAAGAAGCTCCTCAGGATCCATCCCATCGATCACAGGGAGATTCTGGATCATGGGCGTGAGAGGGTTAGGCAGCTTGTGGTAGCTCAGCTGCAGAAGAGCAGGTGAACCCAAAGAAGTAGTAGGAACGGCAGCTGGAGCCGAACCACAAGCAACCTCAACAGAAACGCCTGCAGGCTCAGAAGGAACCTCAGGCACAGTGAGAGCCGGTGTCTCAGCCTGCGGCCTCGACACATTAGGCGACAGTGCGAAAATAGGCCGCTGACCCAGACCCGTAGGAGTCGTGGACCCGGAGAGTGCCTGAAAAATCTCCTCCAGCCTAGCCACACTCTCCAAGATCCACACCCTTCCAGATGGCTCCAACCCCGGTGCCCGGTTGACCAGCCTTAAACGGGCAAGCAGATGCCCCAAACGTGCAAGGCGGCAGGCCCGGTCACGACCTACTGGAGGTTCAAACTGCAAATCCTCTAACACCCCTTCCCAATCTTCCACCTTGCGTTTACAAACAGCCAACTCATCCCCAACCTCCAGTAGGTCAGACCAATCCACCGCCGTACCCACGGACAACTGCTCCCGCAGCAACCTCCGGAGATTCAGAACATCACCCTCCGGAGTCACACCACGCGACCTCAACTCAAAAATTAATTCCTCCTTGACTAGGAGCGCAACATTCTGCAGATAGGCCATCTCGCAAAACAAAATTCTCAACAGTATACACAAAAAAAACGACAACTCCAGGGTCCAAGACGAACTAAACCCTCAGCCTACCGAGCCACTGCCGACCACTCCAATCCACTCATGAAACCCATTCAACAAAGTAACCAAGCGGATTGCCTAGGTTTTTTTTTTTTTTTCTAAGTTAAATTATTTATTTTCTAATTGTTTTTGGATTTTAAATAAGTATTTATTTGTTTCCTTTTTTTTTTTTTTTTTTTTACGTATTACCAAGACACCTTGACGGTAGGTCGGCCAACCATGGCCTACTAACTGGCAAACACCCACCGTCAACAACCAAGAAAGAATTTTTTTTTTTTTTTTTTTTCTAGGCAACCACGCTCTGCTACCAATTGAGACCCATCCCCCCCACCAAAGCTGGTAAGCGTGCCAACCGGGGGATGGCTCAAAACAAGTCGAGCGATGGGATCACGGGTGGCAGTTGGAGGGTCAAAATAATACTCGGCAGCTGAGCAAAGCTAATTTATTATTAAGAAAACAAACTGGCAGGCAGAAGGCCACAACAAAAAAAAGCAGAAGGCCACAATATAAATTCTCAGATAAATAAATAATAACAAACACTAAAATTACCAAGATACTACACAATAGAGATGGGCCAAAAAGAACAGAACAGTCTTATTGGAACTGTTCTCTAGAGTTAGTTGTTCTGTTCCGGAACAGTTCACCAGAAATGACTGTTCCGGAACAGTTTGCTGAAGACGGACTCGTTTGATCTAACTCGTCACACATATGCAGTTCACCAGAAATAGAAATGACTGTTCCGGAACAGCTTGCTAAAGACGAACTCGTTGAAGACTAACTCGACACACATCCGGCCAATAAACAATGAATAGTTTAAACTAGTCCGATTCCGGACCGCATGTCTTAGTATAATTTACTTTACCATATTACTCATAGTAAATTAACGTTTTGATTTTGTTATTTTATCTACTATTTTTGTTTGTATGTACCTCTTCATCATTATATTAGTTTTCTAAAATATGTATTGATTTAAACATGGGAACTCATTTTTACAATTTTACTTTCTTGTCTGTTGGGTTATCAATAGACTTTTTCTTTTGTCCAAACAGTTGTATATAAGTATATATGTATTTTATAACTATTCTGAATTCTGCAAATAATAGGCCTGATATTGTATTATAAAAATAATGTATAGATTTTATTATATTTGCTGTACTTTCATGTTTTTTTTTATTTAGGAAATAATGGTATGTCCTTGTACTATAATTTACTTTACCATATTATTGATGGCAAAATTTACGTTTTGATTTTGTTATTTTATCTACTATTTTTGTTTTTCTGTAGCTGTTCATTATTATATTAGTTTTCTAAAATATTTATTGAATTTAAACATGTGAACTAATTTGTACAATGTTACTTTCTTGTCTTTTGGATGATTAATAGGCATTCTCATTTGTCCAACCAGTTTTGTATAATTATAAATGTATTAAAAGCAAGAATTTATCCAAATATGATTGATTTAACCCACTTTAGAAATATAATTTTTTTTTTTTTGGCAGAGAAATGTTTTTACCTTTAGACTCAGGGTTCCAAACGATTCCGATTCCGAATACTCAGGAGTTGGATGAATCTAGCTGGTCTTGGTTACAATCTGACTGTTCTTCATAAACTGTTCCGGAACAGCTTTACGGAACAGTTCAATTCCTGGAGTTGTTCCGGTTCCGACTGTTCCGCAAATTAACTGTTCTTGCCCATCTCTACTACACAATAATAACAAACGCTATAAATACCACAAACTCTACAAATACCAAAATTTAACAATTAATCAACTACAGGGTGTATGGCCTATCTGCAGTTTAGCCTGAGACACCCCAAAACGTAAGAAAAATATTAAGCCCCAAATAAAAGTGAAAATTTAGAAAACTTTTGGATCACAACACTTAAACCGGCAATTCAGCCCACATCCCATGATTCCACTGGGCCAGGGAGTAAGCCGGAATCCCTGGGCAGCTCCGAATTAAAGTAAACTAAAAGCACAATAATCCCCTTTTGGTGAAGAATTTAAAAATTAAACAATTTAAAAGAAAATATAACACGGTACCGTAGTAAAAAGTCACTTCAAGACATCTATTATCCCCTGACATCAATAATACCAAAACACGAAATAAATAAATAGATAACTAAATCACTAGGCCTAAACATAATAATCAACGATAACATAACTTAACCATAGGGACCTAACAAAATATAAAATCTAAAAAAATATAACAATAAAATAAACTAATAAAATAAATAACAATAAATATCAACGTTTTCTTTTTTTTTTTTTCTTCTTAAATTTTAATATATAATTCCTAGCAATGTCCCCATGGCTGTTTCGTCACTTTCAGTCTTTAGGTCTAGGCCTCAATAAAATAGTTCCACCACCATTCTTCTTTTTTATTTATTTTTTATTTATTTTTTTTTTCACAAATAACCCCCAGCTCAGCCGCCGGGAAACACAAAATGGAATACACTGACCTGAGGACAGAAGACCTATACCACCAAGAAGTAGAGCGGGTAGCAGGCGACTCTATGCTTCAACATGGTCCTCAGGCCAGGCTAGCAGTGCAGAATGGTCGGCAATCCCCGGACGGCAGGCTGAGGGCTGAAAGTCCCACTCAAGGACCCTGGACTACAAGGTCAAACACAGCCATTAAACACAGTCCAGCCATCACAACAAAATATTACACATAACAACTGATATAAGAAATGGCAACAAAACAGGAACAGACAAAATTGTACATGATTAAAGCACACTAGAAAATAAAAGGCCTATTTTTAGGCTATGAAAATTTATGTTGGAAAACAGATTTAAAACAAATTACAACTTAACAAATTATAAAAAACGTAATTACGTATATGGAACTAAAAATGACAAACTGAAAACTAGGCTATGGATACATGAGCAATAGGTTATAACATGAAAATCAAAGAGTACAGCTAGGCTAGGTTATTGGCAAAGAACAAAAAATATGGTAAATCGGTAACTACAACTGTAAAAAGGCTCAATAAACATTATACAGAATTACAATTGAAAATAAAGGCAGATATAAAAAGCATTAACGGTAATTAACGGTAAAAAGTAACATGGAAGCACATGGCTTTAACCTAGTCTGAGAAACATCTAGACAAAGAACACAAATTTAACAAAACCCTGAAAACACAAGCAAGAACGATTAACATTTTCAATGAAACAAAAGTATTTTCACCAAAAGGGTGATTAAATATTAGAAATTACAAAAGAACACTTACGTTTTGGGAACCTTAGCCTAACATAGTAATCTCAGCAGGCAGAGCCAAAGACAAGATGACGGCCAACCTGACAGACGAAGGCTCCAGAGAAACTAGAACTACTCGAACAATCTAGAAGACGGCCAACCTGACCGAAGCTGCTGGAAACCGGAACGAAACGGAACTGGGCCAACGGCTACCAACTACGCGAAACGCAGGGCAAAAGCGAATCTCAGGCAGCCTGGCAGACAACGACGAAAAAACGAAACTGTACCGGTCCAAGACCCGGTACAATACACGTATCCCAGCTAAGATTAGGACTTGAGATTTCATTTACAGAGGCACATATTCTAGAATAGGCATCTGCAGCAGCATTACTTTTTCCAGGCATGTAGACAATGTCGAAGTGATAGATAGATAGTGTAATTTGGTATCTTATAAAATTCATTTTTAATTCGATTTGATTGTTTTTGGTTTAGCATGAAAGAAACTGACTGTTGGTCTGTTATAAGCTTAAAATGCTCTCCAACAAGAAAATATTTCCATTTTCGGAGTGATTCAACAATAGCATAGGCCTCACGTTCTACAGCACAATGCCGTCGCTCTGTTTGTGACAATGTCCTAGAAAAGGATGTGACTGGTCTACCAGCCTGTGATAAAGTTGCTCCTATAGCTTGATCAGACGCATCTGTTTCAACCTCAAATCTAGCATTTTCATCCATTGAATAAACAGCAGATTTAGCGATCATTAATTTGATATTATTGAGAGCATCAACAGCAAGTGTATTTAAAGGAAACCTTATAGATTCAACAAGAGACCACAATTCGTTTGAAAAGTTATGAATCTACCTAGAATAATGGACGAACATTCCCATCACCCTGCGTAAAGCTGCCAAGTTGTTTGGAATAGGAAAGTCTAGAAGAGGTCGAAGCCTAGTTGGATCTGGACGAATGATATGACCAGAAATCGTGTTACCTAGCAAGTTTATGGATCCTTTTGAAAAAGTACTCTTTTCTTTATTGATTGTTAGATTGTATTTCTCCACGGCTTCCATGAACTTCTTCTTGATTACTTCGGCAAACGGTAACATCATCTAAATAAGCAAAAGTACCTTGCAGATTATCAGTTTTAATTATCCCCCCATATGTAACGCAAAAGGGAATAAAAATTCGTATATTTTGCCATTTGCTTCGAAAGCAAATGCAAATGGCAAAAGCAGTCAGTGGAGGACATAATCGTGTCTAAATGGCCTGGTCCATCCATCTCACGTCACTTACTTTTACAGTTTGTTCTGGAACGTGAGTGAGTGAAAGTGTTTTCACTAGTAAAGCCACCAGTTAACCACATAGTTTGACTGTCCAAACAAAGGAGTCAGTGGAGGACATACTAGTTTACTAAATGGCCTGGTCCATCCATGTCACGTCAATTACTTTTACAGTTTGTTCTGGAACGTTAGTGAGTTAAAGTTCCTTCACTAGTAAAGCCACAAAATAACAGCATAGTATGATTGTCAAAACAAAGCAGTCAGTGGAGGACATACTCAGTCAATTAAGGGTGATATCCACCCATTTCACTTCAGTTAGTCGTACAGTTTGCGCAGAATTGGAGGTGAGTGAAAGTACCTTCCTTAGCAAAACTACCAAACAGTTACACTGTTTAACTGTCCAAACCAAACCATTAGTGGAGGACAAACATTGATGAACTGTCCACAGGAGTCAGTGGAGGGTACAATCGGGAACTAAAGGCTCTGGTCCCTCTATCTCTCACGTCAATCTATACATATATAAGCCACTCACTCACTCACTGTTTGACTAAACTCGAAATCTCAAAAACCACCGACCGGATTCGTATGAAACTTGGTACGTAGCTTCCTCTAGGGTAATAGGTGCTCGCTAAGAAACGGTTTCAAAAAATTCAATCAGGTTCACGACCAAACCATGAAAAACGCGACTTTTAAATTTATGTATTTTTTGTGAACCTACAAATCACATTGCAACAAAACTTGGTACCAAGCTTCCTTTTAGGTCTTAGATGAACTCTAGAAAAAAGTTTTCACAAAGTTCGGGTCATTTCAGCACTATAAAGAACTAGCAGAAAGTACCCGTGCTTCGCTACGGATTATGATTAAGGAACGGATTCGAATGCAAATTGGTATGTAGCTTTCTGTAGAGTTGTAGGTGCTCTCTGAGAAACTATTTTAAAAAATTAAATCGGGTTCTCGACCAAACCGCGTAAAACGCGACGTTTAATTTTCGAATTTTCTGAACTTAAACATTAGATTAAAAGAAAATTTGGTGCTAAACTTCCTTTTAGGTCTAAGATGAATTCTGGGACGTTTTTTCTGAACTTGCAAAGCAGATCGCAACTAAAATTGGTGCCAAGCTTTCTTTTAGGTCTTAAATGAACTGTAATAAAAAGTTTACAACAAGTTTGGTTCTGCTCGGCACTATAACTCTTTATACTTTGCATAAGTGCTTATAAAAAAAAAAACATTTCAATCACGTTTCAAACCAAACAGCAAAAAACTCGATACTTGACGATTGTTGTATATTTTCTAAACCTAGACAAC